>CAJGYO010000124.1:0-188569 GCA_904845875.1 Miscanthus lutarioriparius
ACAAAAACAAATCAGCTGAGAATGAACTCATCAATCATCACGGGTAATATTACATTATTCAGAAAATAGCCAAATGGCACTACGAGATGCTCCATAGTCCATACTACCAACATTTTACCTGTTCAAACCATGAGAACGAAAATATATACTTTCTTTCTCCTTCCATGGGAATCTTGGTGATGTTTATTACTGCTTGATGCCGCACGTCTCCTTCGCTGGAAGCACATCCTGACATGCTGATAGACAACATTGTCTGGAGGCGGAGACCGATCGATTGCCTAATAATTTGTAAACGGGCAATGGGTTACTAGACTCGATCTACTACTAACTAGTAGCATGTTGGTGTTTGGATCCCTGGACTAAAGTTTAGTCTGGGTCACATCGGACGTTTGGATGTCAATTAGGAGGATTAAACATGAGCTAATTATAAAACTAATTACATAAGCCGTGGCTAATTCGTGAGACGAATTTATTAAGCTTAACTAATCTATTATTAGCACATATTTACTGTACCACCATATTTTCAAATCATGGGCTAGTTAGGCTTAATAATTTCGTCTCATAAATTAGCCTCCATCTGTACAATTAGTTTTGTAATTAGTCTATGTCTAATACTCCTAATTAGTGTTCAAACATCCGATGTGACAGAGACTAAAGTTTAGGATGGGGTATCAAGCACTAATATAACGCACGTACTGGCTGCTGGCTGATACTATGTTTGAAAGTGCATGGAATACTTCAGTTATCATATCAGTCACGGCCGGCCAGGATCCATGCAGCTAGCAGCTTCAATCATCATTTTTCGTCCTCTTGTAAATATAAGAGAGTTGATTCCTTTCAGTAATCATTGTTTTATCTGAAGAAAATGTACTAATTCCGAGAAAAAAAAGAATACCAGGCTTGGGCTGGGAATGGAAGACCAGAGACCGAGTCAAATTCCGGGCCGGGGACAGCAGGAACGCAAAAGGTCTACATGTCCTCTTCATGTTTATTACATGTTTGACCAGAGACCAAGTCAAACATTAGATCACAAACCTCCTGAACCAATATGTATAAGGCCAGTTCAAGTGAGGAGTTTCATAGCACAATTACCATGAGAGCCAAGTCAGCTTTTATGTTGGTAGCTGAGTCGATGGGTTTCATCCTGATGAAACTCCATTAAACACTCTCTATCTCTCTCTTCATATTAGCATGCTAAGTCATCAGATTTGTTGACGTGTCGCAATATTAAATGCAAATGAAACTCAGATGAAACTCCCATTGAAACCGGCCTAAGAGATGACAACATCCAGTGTTATATATTATATTAATTAACACAACTGTACGGAAGAACCCTTTGAGAGCCGAAGACGTTAAGACAAAAATGGCCATTACAAACAGGTAAAAAAACCCAGCAATTTTCTAAAGAATAAATTGCATTAGCATTCCTCAAACTTGTTTGGTTCTATCATCTCGATCTCTAAACTCGCAAATCGCTCATTTAGGTTCTCGAACTTGTTCGGCTATATTATCCCGGTCTCTAAACTTGCAAATCGCTTGATTATGTCCTCAAACTTAATCAACCGTGTCAGCCCAGTCCCTCAACTCGCAAATAATCCATTTAAACCATCAATCAATGTTTGGAGTATCACAGCCAGTCCAATCGGGCCTAGACCTATGTATGCTAATGTGGCATTATGCTGATATATGTGGCTCCCATGTTAACTCCATCTCCTTCCTCCCTCGTCTCTCCCCTCTCTCTCTCTTTTCTCGTGAGCTCACAACTCGGGGGTGGCACAGTTTGAGAGGCACGACTGGGGGCTAGGGGTGACACAACCGGGGTTATTGTGGCCATAGCGACACTCGGGCATAGGGGCTTACTTGGCCAGGGGCTTGGCACGGCCACAAGCGCAACCAGCCGTGTGAGGGCGTAGGGTGGCATGGTTGCCATGTTGTATAGCTTGAGGCTTCGGGGGAGGGAGAGGAGAGAGAGTGAGCTCAGGGGAGAGGATCACCAGTAATTTCGTTCAAATCATCTATGCACAATTTATGCAAACCTCACTAAACAGTAGTTTTAAACATAAAACAACCACTAAAGCGGCCTCTAACAAGCCTAATAACAAATCCTAATGCTTTTGCTAATAGCCTAATCTTCTCTTAGGCACATCTGATGTCTAGAACACTATGAGATGAGCCTCAACTCAACTACAATTTCAACACAGAATAACACACTCCAAATGGCTAGGGATGGAGGTATATGTAGCCCCACAAGCACCAACTAGCCGTTGGGACTTAGGGCGGTTGCCTTGGTAGGGTGCACCGGAGCTCTCCAGTAACCACGCTAGAGAATTCCAGTGCCCTCTATTGCACCAACTATCCATTGCGGAATGTTGGATAATAACTATGGTGGTTTATCCGGTGCAACCACTGGATAAATCTAGTGCTTAGTCTAGAGCATTGGGTGTTATATATGGAATGCATCGGCGAGCTCTGGTAACCATCTCTTCTAAGCCACTCATGCATCGGCTTTCTTACATAACTCTGGTGTAATCTCCAATGCACACACCAGAAGCATGTTGTGCACTTTTTTCTCTCTTCTACCTCAGACTCCACCCATCGGATAACTCTGATACCCACCGGAAAACCCCAGTGCTTTCTCTAATGCTAACTCCAGTGCTCCTTGACTTGCATTTCTTCACATTCTTTTGTCCGGGCTTCACTTTCTTTGATGTATTGAGCTTCTTGCTTGTCTTCTAGGGTCTTCAAAGATTCTACTTGATCTTCATTTGAAGTGTTGCATTGATTCCTTGATCTCCACCTTAACCTAAGTCAAGTACATCCTCATCCCTAGGACTAAAGGTCTGTTTGGTTCAACTATGAGCCATTTGAAAAACAACTATAAGCTGTTTGGTTGAGACACTGTGAAACCTACCCCCTCTCTTTATCTCCCTTGAAACAGTTGTAAAAGATATCTCTATTTTCACCGATTTGGAAAGCAGAAAGCTGAAAGCTAAAAATAGAGTCTAAGATACTGCAAAAATTGTACTACACGAAGCTGAACCAAACACAACCTAGCCTGTTTGTTTGAGCTGCAATTTTTAAGCTTTTGGCTCAAAAGCTGACCTTATGGCTTTTGGCTTGTTGCTATTGGCTTTTGTAATTAATTTTTAGTTTCTTAGCACATCAAAAGCTAGAAAACTGTTATGAATACACTTTTCAAATTTTAGTTTATTTCCTTATAAGTCAGCTTTCCGGCTTCTCAAAAGCCAACTCAATAGCTGGGCTATTTGTTTCAGCTTTTGCTTTTGGCTGGCAAAAGCCAGATAAAAGCTGAAACAAACAGACTCAAAACCACTCTGTATACTTAGCAAACATTACTAGTCCTATTGGTTATGTTGTCATTTAACCACAAAATTCACTAATCTCTTAATATAGCCCATAGTTCTTACGAGTGTAACTAATGTATATCACAATAAGATAAATATGGTGATAATAATTGTATTAGAATGTGAACCACAGGTGGGAAGTGCAAGGTCGCTTGGCGGATCGTTTGCGTGCCAAAGGAAAACGGAGGACTCGGGATCCCCGATCTGAGGATTCTCGGGTTCGCTCTGAGATTGCGATGGGAATGGCTTCGCCGAACAGACACCAACTTCGCCTGGTCAAAGCTGCCATCCACGACGGAACGCGCCGTCGACCGAATGTTCCAGTGCTCGGTGTCTCTGTGGCGCTGGGGGATGGCTCAACCGCCAAGTTCTGGACGGACACGCCTGGCTTTCCGCTGGCGCCATTTCCTCATTCGCGCCTAACCTGCTGCGAGCTAACGGCGAATACTCCGCTTCCTCGGCCTATCGGTCATTCTTCATGGGCATGTTCACGATGCTTGGCGCCAAGGAATTGTGGAGAGCTGCAGTGCCACCGCGGGTAAAGTTCTTCTTTTGGCTCGCTCTTCACGGACGCCTCTGGACAGCAGAACGCCATGGTCTGCAGGACAGTGCAGCATACATCTTCTGTGATCAAGAACACGAGACAACCGACCACCTGCTGATATCATGCGTATACAGCCGCGAGGTTTGGTTTGGTTTCAACGTGCTCAGGCCGGCGAACCTACAACATCTTCGGCCGGAGGTCGGTGCAACGCTGCTCGCTTGGTGGATGCAGACCAGAGCGCGCATCCCGCAGGCCTTCAGGGAGGGGCTTCGACTCCGTCGTCCTCTTGGTGGCATGGAGCCTGTGGAATTAAGGAGCGCAATCGAAGGGTCTTCGAGGGTTGTTCCTGAAGAGAATGGGAGCCAACAGTTCTCCGTGTTGATCTCTGGTGTTTACATATACCGAGTACAGGGGCATGCGCTAGCCGTGTACAAGAGGAGATCGTGGGCGACGCCATGGCCACCACACGTCCATACTGAAGCTAACTGCCGTAGACTAAGCTATACTAAGCCTGTAGTGTACAATACTTCAACAGTTCCCTCACGGCGCAAGAGCTGTTCCGGGTTCACGGCGATGTCGTCCATGCTTGCGAGAACAAACTAGAGACAGAGATGCTAACAACGTCGCCAAACGCTGTTGTGTAATTACAATCTACCTCTGTTCCCGTCGCTGGGCGGTGTGTTTTTGGCTCGCTCGGACACAAACGGCATCTCGCCGATGTTGTGCTCCGGCAAAACTTTGTAAACTTACTTTTCCATCTTAATGAAACACGTGCTAATCACGTTTCTCGAAAAAAAATATTAGAATGTGAAAACATTGAGAGACAAATTCAACTAAATACATTTGATAAAGGAATCATAAATGGAGATGCCATGTAAATAAACAGGGAAAACTATGAGTTGGGATGGTTAAATATATAGAGTAATTGATAACTAAAGTTCATCATAACGATAACATAGTATCTACATGAATATTATGTTAAAATATGAGCACAAATAAGCAATTCAGTTAGTTGTGGCTTAAAATTTGTATATGATCATATGAGATTTGTAATGCTTATATCTTTTAGAATTGCTAGCCTGCCCGGTACCGTGGTCAAAGTACCTGACACATTTGACTTTATACGTTCTTAGATGTGTGTTTTTTTATAACTAATTATTTCTTTCAAAATATATTCTTAAAATTCCTTTGAATTTGTGGAATTTTCCAAGTATACTTGAATACAAATATATACATATGTAACATACATGTTTCCAAACTAAATATTAGAAGTTATTTACTTTTGTAGTTTTAAGGTTTGACATAATCTTGTCCTAAACAACATGTTTTTGAGATCTCCGGACGAAGTATAATCCATTGACAAGAGAAAGTAGGCATGATTTAGCCTGATGGAGTTCTACCTGTTGGTTCATAGGCAACTAAGATAGATTTGATCAACGTACTTGCAATCATCCAATGGGAAAAAACTCAATCAGCCGGGCGTATGATCTTTCTCAGGCCATTGCTTTTTTAAGGTACAAGAACTTAAACTTACTGGCCAAGAGAATCCCCATACCTTGGCTTTAGGAGTGAGGATATTTTTTTAACCAGCCTAAATTCACCTCCATGGGAGTCGAATCTAGAACATGAACATGCTACTAATTAGTATCTAATGGGATTTATAAAGCACTGTAACCACTATGCTACGGTTTTGTCCACACAAGTATCTAATGGGATCAAGGAAATGAAAAACACAATATAATTGATCGACTGGCTGGTACAGTGGTACTACAAATGTAGCCGAGCAAGAGTTAAGAGTAAAAGGAGCACGAACAAAAATGGCACAGGGCTCCTTATATTACTGAGTTACAAGCTTTTCTTTATAATAGCATTGGATGATAAAATATGGTTTTAACATGAATACTTCAGTAATAAACTATTGGTGAAACAAGGAAACACATGTAAGCTCTAAACAGAAGAAATCCGTATCTGTCAAAAACTAATGGAATAATCACAAAGAAACATCTTCCAGTGGCAGTTCATTTGGGGGTCCACTGTATTTTCTTCCAAACAAGCATACAAGCAGTTAAGTGGTCATTTAAGTACTCATCCAGTTTTCAAATGGCTTTAGAAGATCTCCTGTCAAAACAAACATCGAGTTTTCTTCTGGCTACTTCTCAAAAACAGATTAAGTACTAGAGAGTTTCTTATCTTAGGAGAAGAGCATGGAGCTTCAAAACTACTATTATGTGCTATGCAACTCCAACTCGGATGAATCACTTGAACACCTCTTCATCAGCTGCCCATTTGCTTCGGCTTGCTGGAGTTTATTGAACCTTCACAACTCTGTGTTAGAATCGTTGTGTACATTTCTGTGTAACCGTAGATCTGGGTAAGGCTCTTCGCCTTAGCGTAGTTGGGCCGCAGCAACGTAGACGCCAAGTTCGCCCTGGATGCCGCCTCGCGGACGCCGGTGCTCGGCACGGTGGTGAGGAGGCGAGGTGGCGATCCAGTGGACTGGTGGAGACCCTGCAGAGGCGACGGCGGTGTAGTGGGGCATCCCGTCGCTGGCAGCACACTATAGATCGGATTAGGGTTTGTATCGGTGGGATCATGGCGGCTCAGACCAACCTCATGACTGGAGCCGTGATCCCCACCTATCTTTATATGTGCTGTGCGACAGGGGCCCACCAACCTATTAGGGTTGGGCGCCCCCGATCAGGGCGCAGAGGCAAGGGCCCAATAGGCCGTTGGGCCTATTGGTGGAGATCAACTAACATTCTCCCCCTTGATCTCATTCCATCTTTCAATTTCATATCATTTACTTTTGTTCATTTCATTACAGATTAGCGTATAGAGCATGTCTCATCGTCACGGTCCATTGCCGATAGATTTAACAGCTACAACACACTACTCTGTTCTGAAATAGATACTTATCTTTGGGCCTTCTTTTGTCCAGTTCATTTTAGGGTTTTCCTTAAACCCATGCTAGCTACATGTTCTCTGAACACCATGTTCTTTGAACAAGTTGGGTGGTAAGCCTTTTGTAAACGGATCCGCGAGCATATTTTCTGTACTTATATGCTCAAGACTTATGACTTGATCCCAGACTTTATCTATCGCAACATAATACTCTATGTCAATGTGTTTGGCAGCACCACTTGACTTATGTTGTGGGCATACTGTACTGCCAGATTATAATCGCAGTATAACTTAAGTGGTCTATAGATATCGTCAACCACCTTCAAACCGGGTATGAACTTCTTTAGTCAGTTCACCTGCCCCGTTGCCTCATATCACGCTACAAACTGTTATACATTATGGACGATGTAGTGACGGTTTGCATTTGAGCTTTTCCATGAAATAGCTCCCCTTTTCGAGAGTGAATACTATCCCGTCGTGGATTTTCTATCATCTCTCGCATAATCAGAATCTGAATTTTCCACTATGTGGAGTGAATCAAATCTTCTATACGTCATTATGAGGCCTTTCGTTCCTTGCAAATAATGCAAGACTTTCTTTACCAATTTTCAGTGTTATGTTCCAGGATTGATCTTGAATCTACCAAGTAACCCGGTAATAAATGCCAAGTCAGGGCGCGTACATACTTGAGCATATTGTAAGCTTCCGACAGCTGAAGCATATGGAACCACTTCCATTTGATTGAGCTCATATTGGTTCCTGGGGCATTGAAAATCCCCATATCCGTCGCCCTTGACTATAGGAGCAGGTGAGGGACTACATTTGTACATACTGAATTTCTTTAAGATTCTTTCTATATATGCCTTTTGTGACAGTCCTAATACCCCTTTTCTTCTATCTCGGTGAATCTCGATCCCTAGAACGAACGAGACTTCACCAAGATCTTTCATATCAAGTTTTGAGGACAAAACTTCTTTGTTTCCTGTAGTAGATTGACATCACTACTAGCAAGTAAGATATCATCCACATACAGGACAAGGAAGATAAACTTACCATTCTTAAACTTTGCATAGACACAATTGTCCTCTACATTCTCTTTAAAACCCAAAATTCTTTATTGTTTGATCAAACTTCAAGTACCACTGTCTTGAACTTGTTTTAATCCATAAATGGATTTCTTTAGGCGGCATCCCATTCGTTCTTTTCCTTCCATGACAAAACCTTTCGGTTGTGCCACGTAAACATTTCTCTCCAAGTTTCCGTTGAGGAATGTCGTCTTTACATCCATCTGATGTAATTCTAAATCGTAATGTGCCATTAATGCCATTATGATTCTGAAGGAAACTTTACATGAGACTGGAGAAAAGGTCTCATTGTAATCAATCCATTCTCTTTGCATAAAGCCTTTTGCCACAAGTCGCGCTTGATATCTCTCTATATTCTCTTGAGAGTCAAGTTTTGTTTTGTAAACCCATTTACAGCCTACTATTTTGGCTCATTTAGGAATTATCTCCAAATCTCAAACTTTATTGGCATTCATAGATTTCATTTCATCTTCCATGGTCTCAAGCCACTTTGATGAATGATCACTTTTCATGGCTTATTCAAATGAGGTGGGATCATCCTCTATTTGAAATTCCTCAGTGTTGTATACTTCATTGTCAGCAGGAATAGCTGATTTTCTAACTCTTTGAGACCGTCTAGGGACCTTCATATTTGGCACATCTTCTGTTTGAGGCTGTTGTTGCTCCCCCTCATGTGTGGCAATAGGTTCTATAGGATCCTGAAGAATAGGTTCCTTATGGTCATTCATTGTTGCCACAGGCGGAATAACAACAGGTGCTGACACTATAGTATCTCGCACTGTCGGTGCAGCGACAGTAGGTAGTGAGAAAATTGGCTCATGAATCATTGGAGTGGGCGCATACACCCGCTTCTCTTTAAGGGCAATTTCTCGAGCTACCATGCTCCCCCTCATCAGTTCATCCTCTAGGAAGACAGTGTGTCTCGTTTCCACAAACTTTATATGTCTCTCTGGACAGTAGAAACGAAAACCTTTTGACTTTTCTAGGTAGCCAATGAAATGATAACTCTCTATTTTGGGATCTAGCTTCCCAATATTTGGGTTAAATACTTTAGCCTCAGCAGGGCTCCCCCACACACGTAAGTGGTTTAGTGAGGATACTCTTCTTGTCCACAACTCATACGGTGTTTTGGGCACCGACTTACTTGGTACTCTATTGAGAATATGAATGATGGTTTTTAACACCTCCATCCACAGGCTCAACTGTAAGGTGGAGTAACTTATCATACTGCGCACCATATCCATCAGGGTACAATTACGTCTTTCAGCTACTCCATTCTGCTGAGGTTCACCCGGTGTAGTATCCTAGGCTACTTTGTCATTCTCCTGTAAGAACCTTACAAAAGGTCTAGGAACTTGGCCATATGGGGTATGCTAACCGTAGTACTCCCCCACGGTCGGACCTGACTATCTTAATCTTTAAATTGTGTTGATTTTCAACTTTTGCCTTAAATATCTTAAATTTATCCAATGCTTCTTTTCTTTCTTTGATTGGATAAATATAGCCATAATAGGAGTAATCATCTGTGAATGTTATGAACGAAACATAACCATCCACACTCTTTACAGGAAACTGACCACATATGTCTATGTGAATAATCTGTTAAATTCCCGCGCTTCGTTTGGCATCTTTCTTAATTTTCTTTACATACTTTCCTTTTATGCATTCTGAGAGCTCTAATGGAGGAAGAATATTATTCTTAACTAGTCTTTCTATTCCCCCTCGAAATATGGCCTAAACGACAGTGCCATAATTTCAACGACGCATCGTGAGCTCTCTTATACCATCATTATGAGAGTAACACTCTGTCACCAGCTGCTTTATCAGCTGGGTATCGTATGTCTTTGAAGAGCCAGTGAACTGACTCTTTATTCTATTGAGGTACTCGGTGACCGTGTCATACTCTGGGATTGAGCCCACAATTGTAGGTTCAATCATGTTTTTTATCACAGCCAAACATTTCTTGTTGGTAGTGACACACTTCCTATGCTCAAGGGCATATAACATCTTTTGGGATTCAAAATCCTTCTCTTTAGTTGCCCAAACAACATCAGCCTCGTTTGTCTCCCTCACTGGTGCCACAGACTCAGTAGAACACGGTGAGATGACAACCCAGTTCACCTTAGACAAGATGAAAACCAGGACAAACCTTTTCTTAACATAAAAATAACACCATTTGCATGCCTTGATTCCAACGTTGGTCAAAATCAAAACATACAACTGTTCGTATACACTAATTCTACATCACCGTTGGGCAGAAATAGAATTAATGCATAAATCATTAACTTTTACAACTGTTCTCATGCACTAATTCTACATCACCGTTGGGCAGAAGTAAAATTAATGCATAAATCATTAAAATTATGATATTGTTATTAACAACGTTGGTCAGAAAATAACATCAGAATCATGTCAAATCTCTTTTTCTCCAATTAAATACCACATTGGTTCAAAATAACTGGAGAGTAAACAATTTCTTTAGCAGCGGAAAAACTTTCTTTTTCTCCAATTAAATATCACGTTGGTACAAATTAACTGGAGAATAAACCATTTCTTTAGCAGTGGAAAACGTATACTCAATTTCTTCAATTTTACCCACAGGGAAAAATTACTTTTTCTATTTTATTTAAGCCATTAATCAATTTCCAGGAAATAAAACCTTTACTGGAAAATAAAAAATGAAAAATGACTCAAATGCTCACTATTCTTTTGGCCCGGCCATCAAAACAGCCCGGCCCATCTGCCTTGCGCGACGCCCGGCCGCACCCAGGCCGCAACCTGGGCCTGTGCCGGCAAAGCCGCTCGGCCGCGCGCGGTCGCCTAGGCCGCATCGCTGTCCCGTTCAATCTCGACCGTCCGATGGAGATCGACGGTTGCGCGTCGATTTCGCGCGTACAAAACCGTGGCCGCGGCCTTCGACCGGAAACCCTATGCCATTCGCACTCTCTGCTTCTCTCTCTTCTTCGTCGCTTTCTCCTCTCTCTACCTCAGCGCAACTAGCAGCGACCGAGTGAGACGAGCGGCGAAACGGTGGACGTAGCGAGCGAGCTGCAGCCATGGCGCCGTCGCCGGCCCCCTCGCCGGCGGGCATGCTCCCCAACGGGTGAGCACGCCGTCGTCGAGCGGCCTTGGCCGCGGCGCCCCCTTGGCCAAGCCCGGCAGAAACATCTCCCCCCCGCCTCGGCCCTCTTCTCCCGCGCCGGCGAAGGGTTCGCCCGGTGCACGGCAAGGTCTCTTTCCATTCTCTTCCTTTTCTTCTTCCCCTTCGGATTTGAGTTATTCTTCTCTTTTCCGAACTGGTGTGGGGAATTAGGGTTTGGATCTTTTGATCAGTTCTTTTCTATTTATACCGAATCTTTCTCTTCCCCTTCTTCATGCGAGTTAGGGTTAGGGTTCGGTTGAACCCTATTCGTGTTTTCTTTTGGTTTGATTCGAGATCTCCGATTTGGGTTTTCTTTTGGTTTGATTTGAGATCTGCGAGATTATCCCCTTCCCCTCTTCCCCTTCTTTTCTTTTGAATCTGCTTCTTTCTATGGATTCAACCGATTGGGGTACTAGGGTTAGGGTTTCGGGATTTGCACTTTTCTTTTGATTTCTTTTCTTTTTGGAGTTCATCCGAATCGCTTCCCTTCCCCTTCTTCATGCGAGTTAGGGTTAGGGTTCGGTTGAACCTTTTCTTTTGATTTCTTTTCACGGTTTTGGTTCCGATTGGGATGAGGATGGGTTAGTTCGTCCGAATCGGGTTCACTGTTGTTCTTCCTCTTCACCCAGTTAGGGTCAGGGATGGGGAACCACTTGTTGGATACCATAAAAAGGGGCAAACCCGCCACATCTGAGGCCCGGCTGGACCGCCCGGCCCACCTTGAACAAATATCCGGGCTCGCCCGAGGCCCCACACCGCAAGGCCTCGAACGAGGTACCGATTCTCTGACTCGCCCGAGGCCCCACACCGCAAGGCCTTGGATGAAGTATCGATTCTTCGACTCGCCCGAGGCCTCGCGCCACGAGGCCTCAGACGAGCACCCAGTTACTGACTCGCTCGAGGCCGCCTCGACATCAATCCCGTCACCACCGCCTTGACTGACTTCTCTGACGAGATGTCACACCCAACTAACACGTTCAACCACTCCCGCGACATCAGCCGCACGACGGCATGGTACAGCGGAGTGGCCGACGAGACGGAAGTCACATCGACCCCATGCTATTCGAGACAGGACGGGGCGGGGGTTACCGGCCGCTGTGCTTGGCGCTGTGCCCACGACGGACACCCGTGCCACGCTGTGCTGCCTAACCCCTGCCCAGGCATGGAAAGTCACGTCCGGGTCCCTGTAGCCTCGAAAACGACGTGCAAGGCCAACTGCTCCCTCCGAGCCTCGGCTACCTGCTTCCGGGCTCCTGTAGCCTCGGGACTCGCGCCCGCTGAGCCCCCCACAACGGTCCTGCCTCTGCATCGAACTGGGCCTCGGCTCTCTACGTTGTCAGCGCTCTGGGATCGGCACGTCGCCCACAGTACGCGCCATGCCCTGCGTCGGGCTGCAGGAGCTCCCACGTCGTGCACAGGGCCTAGCTCCTGTAGCCTCGGAATCAGCATACCCGCGCCATCGCATCAACCCGGTCTCGGCACTCCGCGCCGGTCAAACATACAGTGACCAGCATGCCTCTAACAGAAGAAGGCGCGCCTGCCAGCACAGGAGCTCCCACATCGCACAAGATCAGGCGTGACCGGCGTGTCGCTCCAGTGCATGGAGGACAAGACCGCTCCACCGACCGTGCCACCATA
Source organism: Miscanthus lutarioriparius (assembly GCA_904845875.1). Taxonomy (NCBI): domain Eukaryota; kingdom Viridiplantae; phylum Streptophyta; class Magnoliopsida; order Poales; family Poaceae; genus Miscanthus; species Miscanthus lutarioriparius. Next base: position 12,676 of record CAJGYO010000124.1, read on the forward strand.
GTGACAAGCTGCAGGGCTCGGACATGCCGCCCCTGCCGAAGAACGCCACGTAGCAAATATATGTACCACCCCTGTGCCTCCCCTCGACTATAAAAGGGAGTGACCAGGGCCGCTTCTAGGCAAGGAGACCAGTGCAAGCCACGCACAACACTCTGTAACATGCACACTCCTTCACCACAAGAGATCAACATCTCAAGCAACCCACACTGCAATTCACAGAGACCTGGGGCTAGCTCCCTCTTTCGCCCAGCTTGTAAGCCCCTACTACAAGCACCTCGGTGCAAGGAATACAAGATCACTTCCTCAGACTGGATGTAGGGCACCTATTGCCTGAACCAGTATAAACCTTGTGTCTCTTTGCATCACCATCCGGGATTAGGAACACACAGTACACTTTCACTAGTCGGTTGAGGACCCCCCGGTCCAAAACACCGACAGTTGGCACGCCAGGTAGGGGAGCTACTGTGTGTCAGCTTAGTCATCCCAACAGATTCCGGATGGCAGACCCCATGCGACCACTGCGTCTCGGCACGATGATCTGGTTCGGGAGCCTAGAGTTCATGTCTCTAGGATATGAGTACGACATGGTACTCCTCCCACCCAGAGCCCCATCGACCGATGATGACATCACACACCAGCATCCCAGGCGTAGGCGGCGCCCGGGCCGCCGCTCTTGTCGTGCTCGCTAGGCGCGACGCGGGCGGGACCACCCCGACACCGCGCAAGTTCAGGGCGACGATCCGCGCTCCACTAGTATCCCATACCTGGCTGTTGGCGCAGAGTCCCTGGCTGGGGACCTGTCTAGCTTAAGCCTCGGCAAGGGAAAGACGCCGGTGGCGCGCAGCGATGCCCTGTCATCAAGCTCTGCCCCGCCACCTCCTGAGAAGCCAACTCCGGCGGAGCGGAGCCCAGCGATGACACCATCCCCATACCCCTTCGGGTTGAGCAATGCCGCCGCGGCCTACGCTTCCGCTCACACAGAGCCCCCATGACGCCACCAACGTTCTGCCCTCGACCTCATCGTCACAACCCCTACCCACACCCATGCTGACTCCTCGGAGGAGGACGAGGCATGGGCCAGAGCGGACTTCTTCGGGCTTCGCGACCCTGAAGCCATGCGCCGCTTCATGGCCATGAGCGACTACTGCTTCGCTACTCCGACTCCGATGACGAAGACACTTATGATCCCACTCGTGAGTGCTTCAATGTCGAGCTCAGGGTGCCAAGCGCGAGCGATGAGGATGAAGGGACAGGCAATCACACCTTGCCCCACATGGGGGCAGGCAACACCACACCTCCACGTGTTGAGCCCCCCGCAGTAAGGAACGAGAACCCCGCCCTCGAGGAACTTCGACGCCTAGACCTAGAGCAGCTCTGTGAGCTTCAGGCCAAGGTCGAACAAGACCGACTCCTTCTGCAGCAGCTCCGAGGCACTCTCGAGCAAGAGCAGCGGGGTTGCGGTGAGGGCGGAGCAGCCCGGTGGAGGGCTCGCGACGTCAACCACCGCATCAACAATGACGAAGGGGGCGAGCAACCCCCTATCTTCAATCGCGCTAGCTAGAACATCGCGGCAGCAGCGATGCTACTCCGGACAATGCCCGAGCCCTCTACCTCGGAGGGGCGACGGGTCCACGGTGAGCTCCGAGACCTCCTTGAGACCGCCGCGGTACAACAGGCCGAAAGTTCCGCCTCTCGATGGCGTGGGGGCGCCTCGGAACTACATGTGGCACCGCCTCGGCAGGATAGAGAGGCCTCGGTTTGTCCTGAGCCCGCTCGGGCACCGAAAGCCAACAAGGCCCCCTAGGTGCACGACCGCCTCAGCGACCGACGCGAGGCGCAAGGCGACGGCGCCATGACAACGATGGGCCCACCCGAGGCTACCACCCACACCGAGGTGGTCGCTACGACAGTGGGGAGGACCACATTCCTTCTCCTGGGCCCCCTAGCCCTCGAGTCTTTAGCAAGGCCATCCATGGCTCCCACTTCCTAGCTCGGTTTCGACAACTAGCCAACCTCTCAAAGTACAGCGGCGAGACCAACCCCGAGCTGTGGCTGTCCGACTACCACCTGGCTTGTCAGCTAGGCAGCACGGACGATGACCTGCTCATCATCCGCAACCTCCCCTTGTTCCTATCAGACTCGGCGTGAGCCTGGCTCGAACACCTTCCTCCCTTGTAGATCAACAACTGGCACGACTTGGTAAAGGTCTTTGTCGAGAATTTCCAGGGCACATACATGCGCCCCGGGAACTCCTGGGACCTCAAGAGTTGTCGCCAGAGGCCGGACGAGTCTCTCCGAGACTTCATCCGACGCTTCTCCAAGCAATGCACCGAGTTGCCCAGCGTCGGCGACTCGAAAATTGTCCAGGCGTTCCTCTCTAGCACCTCCTGCTGAGACCTGATCCGAGAATTAGGCTGGAATGTACCGACCACGGCGGCCACGCTCCTCGACATCGCCACCAACTTCGCCTCGGGCGAAGAGGCTGTCGAGGTCATCTTCCCTGACAACGACGCCAAGGGGAAGCGGAGGGACGAGACCCCTAGGGCCTCGATCCCCCGCCTCCCCAAGAAAAAGAAAAAGGGTCGCCAGGGGACGCAGGAGGTCCTCGAGGCCGATCTCATCACGACCACGGATCGCAAGAACCCCCGAGGCCCCGCCAGAGGCCCCGGGCTCTTCGACGACATGCTTAAGAAGCCCTGCCCTTACCATCAGGGCCTGGTGAAGCACACCCTCGAAGAATGCACCATGCTCCGACGTTACTATGCCAAGCTCGGGCTCCCCAACGATGACGCCAAGAAGGGGGGCGCAGGCGACAGGGACAACGACAAGGATGACGGGTTCCCCGAGGTGCATAATGCCTTCATGATCTTCGGTGGGCCTTCAACGTGCCTCACAGTGCGTCAGTGAAAGAAGGAACGCCGAGAGGTCTTCTCGGTTGAGGTGGCCACTCCCTAGTACCTCGACTAGTCTCGGGAGGTGATCACCTTCGATCGGGATGACCACCATGATTATGTCCCAAACCCCAGGCAGTATCCACTCGTCGTCGATCCGATCATCGGCAACACCCGGCTCACCAAGGTGCTGATGGACGGAGGCAGCGGCCTCAACATCCTCTACGCCAACACCCTGGAGCTCCTAGAGCTCGACCGGTCATGGCTCCGAGGCGATGCCACGCCCTTCCACGGCATCGTGCCGGGGAAGTGCACGCGACCCCTCAGGCGCATCGACTTGCTCATCTACTTCGGTACCCCTTCCAACTACCGCAAGGAGGTCCTTACCTTCAAGGTGGTTAGGTTCAAGGGGACCTATCATGCCATCCTGGGGCGCCCGTGCTACACCAAGTTCATGGCGACCCCAACTACACCTACCTCAAGCTAAAGATGCCGGGCCCCAACGGTGTCATCACTGTCGGGTCCATGTACGAGCATGCATACGACTGTGACATCGAATGCATCGAGTACGCCGAGGCTCTTGTGGAGGCCGAGACCCTCATCGTCAACCTCGACCGACTCGGTAGTGAGGCGCCTGACTCCAAGCATCGTGCCAGGACTTTCAAGCCCGCATAGGCCGTCAAGCTCGTCTCGATCAACCCCACATGCTCCAACGACCGAGCGCTGAGGGTCAGTGCCACCCTCGACAGCAAATAGGAAGCCATGCTCATCGACTTTCTCCGCGCGAATGTCGATATATTCACGTGGAGTCCCTCAGACATGCCGGGCATACCGAGGAGGTCGCCGAGCACGCCTTGGACATCTAGGCTGGCTCCAGACCGGTGAAGCAGCGCCTGCGCTGATTCGACGAGGAGAAGCGCAGGGCCATCGGCGAGGAGGTGCAGAAGCTTTTGGCTGCCGGATCCATCAAGGAGGTGTCCCATCCAGAGTGGTTAGCTAATCCTGTATTAGTTAAGAAGAAAAATAGAAGGTGGAGGATGTGTGTAGACTACACCGGTTTGAATAAAGCATGTCCAAAAGTTCCATTTCAATTACCTCGAATCAACCAAATCATCGACTCCACTGTGGGATGCGAGACCCTATCTTTCCTTGATGCGTATTCCGGTTACCATCAAATTAAGATGAAAGAATCCGACCAACTCGCGACTTCTTTCATCACCCCATTCGGCATGTACTGTTATGTGACTATGCCATTCGGTCTCAAAAACGCAGGGGCCACATACCAGCGGTGCATGACCCAGGTCTTTGGCGAGCACATCGGGCGAACCGTCGAGGCCTATGCGGACGACATCATGGTCAAGTCTAGGAAGGCCAGTGATCTCGTCGATGACTTGGAAATAGCCTTCAAATGCCTCAAAGGGAAGGGCATCAAGCTCAACCCCGAGAAGTGTGTCTTCGTGGTCCCCCGAGGCATGCTCTTGGGATTCATAGTCTCGGAGCGCGGCATCGAGGCCAACCCGGAGAAGATCTCGGCCGTAACCAACATGGGACCAATCCGAGACCTCAAGGTAGTGCAGACGGTTACAGGATACCTTGCGGCCCTGAGCCGCTTCATCTCACGCCTTGGCGAAAAAGGCTTGCCTTTGTACCAACTCATGAGAAAATCCGAACGCTTTTCTTGGACCCCCGAGGCCGAAGAAGCACTCACCAAGCTCAAGGCATTGCTCATCAATCCTCCCGTCCTGGTGCCGCCGACCAGGGGCGAGGCCCTCATACTCTACGTCACCGCAACGACCCAAGTGGTCAGCATGGCTGTAGTGGTCGAGAGGCAGGAAGAGGGGCATGCTCTACCCATCCAATGACCTGTTTACTTCATCAGCGAGGTGCTCTCCGACACTAAGACATGCTACCCCCACATCTAGAAGCTGATCTACGCCATAGTGTTGGCTCGACACAAGCTGCGTCACTACTTCGAGTCCCACCCGGTGACCGTGGTGTCGTCTTTCCCTTTCGGAGAGATAGTCCAGAACTAGGAGGCCTCGGGTAGAATAGCCAAGTGGGCCACCGAACTCATGGGGGAAGCCCTGTCTTTTGCACCTCCAAAAGCAATTAAATCCTAGGTCTTAGCCGATTTTGTGGCTGAGTGGACCGACACCCAGCTGCCCCCTGCTCAAGTCCAGGCGGAATGCTAGACCGTGTACTTCAACGGGACTCTGATGAAGACCGGGGCAGGTGCTGGTCTGCTCTTCATCTCACCCCCCGGAGTGCACATGCGCTACATGATTTGGCTTCACTTCGCCGCCTCCAACAATGTGGCCGAGTACGAGGCCCTCGTCAATGACTTGTAGATCACCATCGAACTTGGAGTGTGGCGTCTCGACATATGAGGCAATTCACAGCTTGTCGTCGATCAAGTGATGAAGGAGTTGAGCTGCCATGACCCCAAAATGGAGGCATACTACAAGCTGGTACATCGCCTAGAAGACAAGTTCGACGGCCTCGAACTCAACCACATCGCGTGAAAATTCAACGAGGCCGCGGATGAACTGGCGAAGATGGCGTCGGCGCGGGCCCCGGTCCCCCCGAACATCTTCGCTAAAGACCTCCACAAGCCTTCCATCGACTACCTCTCGGTGGCAGAGGAGGGCCCACCGATCGAGCGCACTGCAGGGCCCGAGGCCCCCTCTATCACCAAGACCCCTGCGGCCGAGCCCGAGGCCATGGAAATCAACACGGAGCCTCCCGTGGCCGACCAGGGTATGGATTGGCGAGTCCCATTCCTTGATTGCCTCGTTCGAGGAGAGCTTCCTGCAGATAGGACCGAGGCCTGACGGCTTGCGCGACGAGCCAAAACTTATGTCCTCAGCAACGGCGAGTTGTACAGGCGAAGACCATCTGGTGTCCTCCAATGGTGCATCACCACCGAAGCAGGCCAAGCCCTACTTTGGGACTTGCACGCGGGAGCCTGCGGGCACCATGTAGCGCCTCGAACGCTTGTCGGAAACGCCTTCCGCCAAGGATTCTACTGGCCAACGGCGGTTGCTGATGCCACGAAGCTGGTGCGCTCCTGCGAGGGATGCCAGTACTATGCACGGCAAACGCACCTCCCGGCCCAAGCCCTCCAAACCATCCCCATCACATGGCCATTCGCCGTGTGGGGGCTGGACATGGTTGGGCCTCTGTAGAAGGCCCCCGGGGGCTATACCCATTTGCTGGTGGCCATTAACAAGTTCTCCAAGTGGATCGAGACTCGTCCGATCACCCGAATCAAATCTGAACAAGCAGTGCTATTCTTCACTGATATCATCCATAGGTTCGGGATTCCAAATACCATCATCATCGACAATGGGACGCAATTCACTGGCCACAAGTTCCTGACGTTCTGCGATGACCACCACATCCGTGTGGCCTGGTCGGCCATAGGACACCCTAGGACAAACAGCCAAGTGGAACGCGCCAACGGCATGATCCTATAGGGTCTCAAGCCAAGAATATACAACCGGTTGAAGAAATTTGGCAAGAAATGGCTTGCCGAACTCCCGTCGGTCATCTGGAGCCTGAGGAACACACCGAGCCGAGCCATGGGGTTCACACCGTTCTTCCTGGTCTATGGAGCCGAGACCATCCTCCCCACTGACTTGGAGTATGGCTCCCCAAGGCTACAGGCCTACAACGAGCAAAGCAACAGCACTGCCTGCGAGGATGCCCTCGACCAACTAGAAGAAGCCCAAGACGTCGCGCTGCTACACTCAGCCAAGTACCAGCAAGCCCTACAACGCTACCAAGCCCGGCGCATTCAAAGCCGAGACCTGAAGGTGGGCGACCTGGTGCTGAGACTGAGGCAGAGCAGTAAGGGCCGCCACAAGCTGACCCCGCCATGGGAAGGGCCGTACATCGTTGCCCAAGTACTAAAGGCCGGGACCTTCAAGCTAGCCAACGAGAAGGGCGAAATCCTCACCAACGCTTGGAACATAGAACATCTACGTCGCTTCTACCCTTAAATTCCCAAGCATTGTATACATTGTTTCTTGAAATACAATAAAGAAGCGTTCTTTAGTTGTTATAATTTTTTGAGAAACCCCCCAAGCCCATCGATAGGGGCTCGGCGTTACAATAACTCTATAAGGGAGACTCGGCTCTACCTCTGCACAACCGAGCCTCCATCGGGGGCTAGAAGGGGAGGAACCCCCCTAAGTCCCAGACACCGTTTTTAGTCGTTTTCAAAAAAAATTCTACGCCAAACTCTCTCGCGTACTCTGACAAAACGATCGTAAAAAACCTAAGGACCAAAAGTTTTTCTCGGGGCCAAAAGGCCGGCTGAGCCGTGAGAACGGCCTACGCCTCTGGGCTATGGCAACTCCCTCACCACCTTTCGCCCGAAGGGCAGCTTTGGCTCCAAAGAAGTTTTTTTGCATTTGTCCAAGAACGAGACAGAGGGCAGAGGCTCGAAAATATAATAGAAAACGATTAAAAAACATATATACACAAGTACTGTAAAGGCCTCGACGGCCACAAGCGTTATGGTACAATGATGTAAGTCCTAATCTATTTACATGGCCCCTTTGGCCTAGATCAAAACTCAGGGTCGCCAGCGTCGGCGGTCGGCATAGAATGAACCACCTCCTCTTCGAACAGCCGGGCCAGCGCCGTGCCAGGGGCCTCAGCTGCCTCCAACAACTTCCGGACCTCCTCCTCGACCTTCTCGTCATCCTCGGCCACGACGTAACTGTCGCTGATGGCCTCAAGGTTGATGCCGGTGTAGTGCGAGGAGACAACGGCCAGGGCGCGCTTGACGCCCGTATGCAGCGCCCCCCGGAGCTGCTCGTGGACGCGACCACTCAACGCGATCAGGCGGCTCCTGAGGGAGCTGCCTGACTCGACCCCCAAACCTCCAGGGCCTCGCAGGCGGTACGGGCAATGCTCTACAACGCGTTGTGCTCCCAGATCTCGGCCTCGAGCACCGCCTGCGCTGCGACGGAGGCCTCGGCTGCCTGGGAGGCCTCCTTCTCCAACCCTGCGCCAAGACAAGCGGGATAAGGTTAAGCACAAAAGGAAACAAGCCGAACAGGGGCAAAGGCCTATGAGACTCACCCTCGGCTTTCTCCTTCCAGCTTTGGACCTCGACCCGAGAGGCCTCGGCCGCCCTGGAAGCCTCCCTCTCCAGCTCTGCGCCACATCGGGGAGTTAGGGGTCGAACGTAAGAAAAATAAATAAAACAGGGGGCGCGGCTCAACAGGACTCACCCTCAACTTTTTCCTTCCAGCTTTGGACCTTGACCCGAGAGGCCTCGACCGCCCTAGAAGCCTCCCTCTCCAGCTCTGCACCACGTCAGGGAGTTAGGGGTCGAACGCAAGAAAAACAAATAAAACAGGGGGCGCGGCTCAATAGGACTCACCCTCGGCCTTTTCCTTCCAGGCTAAGGCCTCGACCCGAGAGGTCTCGGCCACCTTTACAGCCTCCGCCAGCGCGCCCTTCGTCAGCAGGTGCGCGCCCTTCTCTGCCTCCAAATGTTCGGCGATGGCCTTGGCAGAAGCTGCCTCCTGCTCGGCCCAGGACCTAGAGGTGTCCCGCCCGCCGGCCACCCGGGTCAGCTCCTCCTCCAGCTCCTGGATCCACGTCGACAGAGGGGCAGCCTACTCCCGAGCCATGGCTGCCTCGGCCTTTATGTCAGCACCGCAAAGGCAGAGGTCCTCCACCTCCGCGCTCCGCGCCGACAGAAGCTCGTTGGCACCGGCAAGTAGATCCTTCTGCTGCCGGAGCTGGTCCTAGACGTCCCTCTCCCGCCGGAGAAACATCGATTTCTTGAGGGACTGGGCCTCGAGCTCCTAGATAAGCAAAACACACGTCAAGTACTATGAGAGAACTCAGAAGAAAGACGACGTGGCACAAGAGAGGAAAGCACATACCTGGGCGACACTGGGCAAGTCCTCGGCCACAATAGACAGCGCTGTCCGCAGCGACCGCTCCGCTAGTTGGCAGAATTGCTCGAAAGAGCTCCAGTGCCCCCCCTTAGCCATGTCCTCAAGGGCGAACAGAGGCTCCCCCACAGGGTCGTCCCGGCTCCGCCACAGAACACGCAGGCTGTCCCACCCGTGGGGCTCGGGTCAGACTCGGACAAGGGCCGAGCTCCCCTCGGTAGGAGTCAGGACTGGCTGCTCTACGGTGCTGGCCGCCTCAGCGTCCGCCACCTCCTTCCCCCGGGAAGTATCATCGGAGGAGATTGTCTGAACCTCCACTTCCTGGGTGCTCTCCTGCGATGGCGGTAAGTCTTGGACCGGGGGCGGTACTGAAGCTTGCCCTGCCTCCATCTCCGCATCTTGGGCCACCGGCTCCACCGCGCCCGCCTCCACCACCTCAGCCTCGGTGGTCCTGGGAGCCTCGGCGTCCGCCACCTCAAATTCGGAAGCCCTGGAAGCCCTGGCCTCTGCCACCTCAGCCTCAGAAATCCTGGGTGCCTCCTCCCCCGCCTGCTCCGTGGCCGCCTCGGTAGCCTCTCCTTGGGCGACTGGCTCCTTCGGGTCAGCCTTGGCCGACGCCGCGCCACACTGCAAGGCGGCCTACGCGTCCACCACCCATCGGGCGGAGGAGCTGGTGCTCACCTTGAGCGCCTTAAGTGGTGCTAGGGCGGGTGCTTCCACCTGACGCTTCCAGCTGAAAACAAACCACTCATGAGGTCAGCATATGACCAAAGAACGAGTGGGAAATGCTGCGAAACCCGCTGAAAAAATGCTTACCTCGAACGGGGAAGCAATAGCTTCCGCACCGCGTCCCTCGTCCTCGGCGGTGGCGGTGGCGGTGGCAGTGGCACGGCCGCCATGTCCGTCGGAACCGGCCGGCCCTCGCCTGACTCCGACGCTCCCTCGACCCTCTGCGGAGGCGGTTGAATCGCCCCCGCCGTCGCCCGCTCCACCTCCACCGTCGAGCCCATCGGGCTGACGGCGCGCTTCCCCGACGCCCGTGCCTCGGGCGTGTCAGCCTCGGCCCCGGGGCAGGCAATCGCCAGCCCCGAGGCACCCTCTCCTCCTGCTGGAGACGTCAGGCCGCTTACCGACGCCCTAGGCACCATCTCCCTGATGTCGGGGAGGTGGTCTAGGGGACTCCGCCCTGCCTCGCTCTCGTCATCGTCGTCGCTCAAAAAGTCCATCGACGACGATGACGGAGACGGCTCCTCCAGGAGACCGTCGCGGCTCTACTGCCGGTGATGTTTCTCTAGCTTGTCGCACTCGAGGCTCTTCCTCTTACGCCTTGCCTCCTCGGCGTCCTTCCGCTCCTTGTATGCCTCGGCATGTGCCCTGTTCTCGGCTCGCCGCTCGGCGTCCTCGGGAATGGGCGGCAGGGAGGCTCGCACATTCCTCATCCCCTGCAGGAATGGCAAACGCAATAAGGGAACAGACTGAAAATGTAAGGAGCAAGAAGGCCTCGAAGGCCACAGCAACACGCAACTTACCAGAGAGATGTACCCCCGCGATGGGCGCATCAGGAACGGCGTCAGACCACTGCTCCTCAGCCGCCCCTCCACCGTCTCTCTCACCCGATGCAGAATCTCCTCGTCGAAGAGGGTGACGGCGGACAACCGTATGCCATCAATCGGCTCATCCGGTGTCATCTTGAACAGGCGCTGCCGCTGAGCCATCAGCGGCAGCACCCTCCGGCGGTGGAAGGCCGCCATGACCACGGCCGCCGTAAGGCCGCAGCTGCGCAGCCTCTCCAGGGCCCTTAGGAGCTGCTGCAGCTTGGGCTGATCAGCCAATGGGACGCCGTACCTCCTCCTCTCCGCTGGCTCTCCACGACCCACCCGGTATAGGGGGGAAGCCCACCGTCATCATTGCAGAGGTAGAACCAGCTGTTGTACCAGTGGCGGTTGGACGACGCGAGCTGGGCCGGGATGTAGGAGGGCTGCCGGTCTTGGCGCACTTGGAGAGTGCAGCTGCTGGCCCTCAATGCCTTCCGTGTGCCCATTGTACCCGCCAGCTTGGTGGTGAGCCCCACCCGAAAGAAGTGGAGCCACAACTCCTAGTGGCCGCCTGCGCGATGGAGTTGGGGTAGAAGTTGTGGAGCTCCACGCCGTAGTAGTGCAGGAGCGCCCACATGAACCGGTCCACTGGCAAGCCGAGGCCGCGCTCATGGAAGGCCACGAAGCTCATGATGTAGCCATCGCGTGGCCTCGGCTCCGGCTCATTCCCCGGAGTAATCCACTCCGGCCTGTTGGGGTCGGTGACCGAGCAGAGGAGACCGTCATCGACGACCAACTGCAGCGTCGCCGTGGACACGTCGGATGAACCCCAAGGATCCGCTTGGAGGACAACGGTGCCGCCGGCCATGGGAGTGGTGGAGAAGGCGACTATGGTGGTAACGCGCGCTCTCGCTTACTCTCTCTCTCTCTCTCTTCTCCTCCCCCTTCTCCCTTCTTCTCCCCGGCGCTCTCTTCCGCTGTTCTTGGCAACCGCTCGAGGGCAGAAAGCGTGAGTGCAGGCAAAAAAGGTAAGGAGGGGCAGGGGCACGGCTCGTCACGTATTTATGAGGGAGGAAAGAAGGCGAATGGGCGGGCGATGAAATCGGGAAGATTATTTCCTAGATCTAGCGCAGTTAATGCGGATCTGGCCAAACTGCCCACGCGCCCTACTTCTTCTCGCTAACCGCACACGTACAATAACGTCCCATCCACAGCGACGGCAGGCGCCGTTCCGTCTCCCCGAGAAACCACCTCAAAAGGCGCACCCGCCGTCGTCAGCCGATGGGAAGGGAATATTCCCCACCCGATTCCTTTCAAACTAAGGAACTGGGCACCGAGCCCGTTACGGTCCAGGGGTTCGAAGACTGGGCCCCCGAGGGTCTCAACAGCCGCCCTAGGACAAATAGAGTCAGGGATGACTAAGGGCGAGCCCATACATGGCCGAGGCCCAAGCAAGTAGTTGCTTGGGATGCCCTAAGTCGTGTCCGAGACCGGCAGGGAGGTCTCTGAATGGGATCTCACCATAGGGAGGCACCGAGCCCCCAGGGCCAATCGAACGGCCCTGGGACCCACTAGAGAAGCCCTCTGGTACTTTTGGAGCGCGTCTCTAGACCGCTAGCCGACCCCTATCGAATGGGGCATGAGCCTCCACTTGGACTTACCCGTTAATAGCTCACCAGAGGTGTCACTGCTCGCCCACCGAGGGTAGCCTGACATACTCCACCCCTCCTTCCGAGCGAAAAGGATATGCGAGGGCCGCACAAAAAAGACAGGGAAACTCCTGACCGCCCTCTTGCTCCGAGCAGAGGCTCGGGGGCTCTTCCTGCGACCAAGCCGAGGCCAGCAACCCGAACTCGCACTCGGGAGCTCGGCATAAGGAACTGGGCACCGAGCCCGTTATGGTCCAGGGGTTTGAAGGCTGGGCCCCTGAGGGTCTTGACAGCTGCCCCAGGACAAACAGAGTTAGGGATGACTAAGGGCGAGCCCGTACATGGTCGAGGCCCAAGCAAGCAGTTGCTTGGGATGCCCTAAGTCATGTCTGAGACTGGTAGGGAGGTCTCCGAATGGGATCCCACCGTAGGGAGGCACCGAGCCCCCAGGGCCAATCGAACAGCCCTAGGACACACTAGAGAAGCCCTCTGGTACTTTTGGAGCGCGTCTCTAGACCGCTAGCCGACCCCTATCGAATGGGGCACGGGCCTCCACTTGGACTTACCCGTTAACAGCTCACCAGAGGTGTCACTGCTCGCCCGCCGAGGGTAGCCTGGCATACTCCACCCCTCCTTCTGAGCGAAAAGGATGCGCGAGGGCCGCGCAAAAAAGACAGGGAAACTCCTGACCGCCCTCTTGCTCCGAGCAGAGACTCGGGGGCTCTTCCTGCGACCAAGCCGAGGCCCAGCGACCCGAACTCGCACTCGAGGGCTCGGCAAACACAACAAAACCCCCCCACTGAACAGGGAAAAAGCCCCTGGAGGAATAAATTCACTCCTCTAGAGCCTCGAGCACAAAACATAATCTCGACGGGAGCTACTGCGAGCCAAGTCTCATCAAAACCTCAGGGAGAGTGCTCACACTCCCCCCGAGGCTCGGGGGCTACTGTCGAATACCATAAAAAGAGGCAAACCCGCCACATCCGAGGCCCGGCTGGACCGCTCGGCCCACCTCAAACAAATATCCGGGCTCGCCCAAGGCCCCACACCGCAAGGCCTCGGACGAGGTACCGATTCTCCAACTCGCCCGAGGCCCCACACCGCAAGGCCTCGGACGAGGTATAGATTCTCCAACTCGCCCGAAGCCCCACGCCACGAGGCCTCGGACGAGCACCCAGTTACCAACTCGCTCGAGGCCGCCTCGGCATCAACCCCGTCACCACCGCCTTGACCAACTTCTCTGACGAGACGTCACACCCAACTAACACATTCAACCACTCTCATGACGACGCCACCAAGACGACGGGACGCCAGATAAATGGAGTGGCTAACGAGAGACAGAAGTCACATTGACCCCATGCTATTCGAGACAGGACGGGGTGGGGGTTACCGGCCGCTGTGCTTGGCACTGTGCCCACGACGGACACCCGTGCCACACTGTGCTGCCTAACCCCTGCCTAGGCATGGAAAGTCATGTCCGGGTCCCTGTAGCCTCGGAAATGACGTGCAAGGCCAACTGCTCCCTCCGAGCCTCGGCTACCCTCTTCTGGGCTCCTGTAGCCTCGGGACTCGCGCCCGCCGAGCCCCCCACGACGGTCCAGCCCCTACATCGAACTGGGCCTCGGCTCTCTACGTTGTCAGCGCTCTGGGACCGACACATCGCCCGCAGTACGTGCCATGCCCTACGTCGGGCTGTAGGAGCTCCCACGTCGTGCACAGGGCCTAGCTCCTGTAGCCTCGGAATTAGCATACCCGCGCTATCGCATCAACCCGGTCTCGGCACTACGCGCCGGTCAAACATACAGTGACCAACACGCCTCCAACAGAAGAAGGCGCGCCTGCCACCACAGGAGCTCCCACGTCACACAGGATCAGGTGTGACCGGCGCATCGCTCCAGTGCACGGAGGACAAGACCGCTCCACCGACCGTGCCACCACAGTGATAAGCTGCAGGGCTTGGACATGCCGCCCCTACCGAAGAACGCCACGTAGCAAATATATGTACCGCCCCTGTGCCTCCCCTCGACTATAAAAGGGAGTGACCAGGGCCGCTTCTAGGCAAGGAGACCGGTGCAAGCCACGCACAACACTTTGTAACACGCACACTCCTTCACCGCAAGAGATCAACATCTCAAGCAACCCACACTGCAATTCACAGAGACCTAGGGCTAGCTCCCTCTCTCGCCCAGCTTGTAAGCCCCTACTACAAGTACCTCGGTGCAAGGAATACAAGATCACTCCCTCAGACTAGACGTAGGGCACCTATTGCTTGAACCAGTATAAACCTTGTGTCTCTTTGCATCACCATCCAGGATTAGGAACACGCAGTACACTTTCACTAGTTGGTTGAGGACCCCCCGGTCCAAAACACCGACACCACTGTTCTTCTTTCCTTTTACTCCTTTCCTCAGATCCGAACTGGATCTGTTCTGTTCTTGCCGTGCGTCAGTGACAACGGCGGTGCGACATCTTTTCCCCGCGCGGTGGCGGTGGTGATCGTGGTTCTAGTGACGTCCGCCACCTCCGGTCCCTTTTCTCTTTGCTTTTACCCGGTTAGGGTTAGGGTTACACACTAGCAACCTCGCTCTGATACCATTGTTAAAATCGTTGTGTACCTTTCTGTGTAACCGTAGATCCGGGTAAGGCTCTTCGCCTTAGCGTAGTTGGGCCACAGCAACGTAGACGCCAAGTTCGCCCTGGATGCCGCCTCGCGGACGCCGGTGCTCGGCACGGTGGTGAGGAGGCGAGGTGGCGATCCAGTGGACCGGTGGAGACCCTGCAGAGGCGACGGCGGTGTGGTGGGGCATCCCGTCGCTGGCAGCACACTGTAGATTGGATTAGGGTTTGTATCGGTGGGATCATGGCGGCTCAGACCAACCTCATGACTGGAGCCGTGATCCTCACCTATCTTTATATGTGCTGTGCGACAGGGGCCCACCAACCCATTAGGGTTGGGCGCCCCCGATCAGGGCGCAGAAGGGCCCAATAGACCGTTGGGCCTATTGGTGGAGATCAACTAACACGCTGCACAGGCTGACCCATTTGCTAACCTGATCAATTTTAAGATGCAACTTAAAGAGTTCTTCATGGAAGTCATCATCTTAATGTGTAGGAGCATCTAGATGACTAGAAATAATCAAATCTTCAAAAGCATCCCAGCTTCAGTTCAAAGGCTGCAAGTCTTTCTTCGGTTCAGAATTTACTTCCTTTGGCGCGCCAAGAAAAGATACTTCCCTCATATTCAAGAATGGCTACAAAACCTGATTTAGTTTTGACTTCTATTCTAGTTGTACTTATTTTTTGTCCTTCTCCTTCTTTGTCTCTTGAAGGAGTTACACTGATCATTCTGTACTTTGTTTTTTCCCCTAATATATATCCAGTAAGGGCCAAGGCCCTTCCTGTTCTTTTTTAAAAAAAAAAAGAAACATAGCATATTGGTGGTAACCCCAGAAATTCCAAACTCAATTTGACAGTTGGAATGCGTGCGAGTTCAGAGTTGTATAGTAACATTTTCTGCAATAAGTTAGTGCATATGAGAGGAGTAACTGTCCCATCCTTGTTCCATCGAATCTCATAGGAATCTGTGTATGAAGTTGGATCAACAGATTGGTCGTCATTTGAATTATCTCGGTTCTCGCGTTCCGCCATGGCATGTGGTTTTGCCAGTATCAACTACTCCAGATTTGCAGCGGCAGAGGTGTGTGCCGGATCAGCGCCCTGGTTTTCAAATGAAGGCGGAATGCCAAGGTCGACGCCTCCATCTCAATTTTGCACACAAGTTGTTCCTGTCCTCCAACTGCCAGTTTTTAGAAATGGTTTTGGCTGAGTCATCTCTCTACTCCTGTTTCGGTAATACAGAATAGAAGTATCTAAATAACATCATGTATGGTCATCTCGTCCAATAGAAATACTTCGAACTAAAATAAAATCTCAGAATAGAATTTGCACGTGTTGCCGACGTGAATAGCTAAACAATAGGTTAAGTGGTTAACTGAGCCACGGCCTGAATATTCCATTACGAACCAGAGATCAGAGATGATGGCAACAAATATAATTGAATAAACACAGCTGCTAGGCACTCTCATTTGATAGTTGAACACTACTTCAGATGGGAGCCGTTGACATTTTTATTATACTTACATTGCTCTAGCAACTTCCTTCCCCATGGCGTTCTGTTGGATAATATCATGTAACATACGAGTATTATACTTGGGCCAGTGTCTACCTATTCTGCTACCGCCTTTCTGAAATCCATGAACTCGGCACCTCCGCCGCTGCAAATTTGGAGGCTGCTGGTTTTGACAACAGAAGCTACAAGGCATATTGTACAAATGAAATCAGAGGCCTATATAAATACCCCTCGACTTCACTGCCATGCTCCATATCACACCCAAGCATCAAGCAACAGAATTCCTTTGGTCCTACAAAGATAAGAAAGGAAGAGTTCAGATCATCGCCATCCAGTTTAGTCCATTACTCAGTGAGGTCTAGTTGCTTGGCTTCGAGGGGAATAGCATGGAAGAGCAAAAGCGCAGTATGGGTGATGTGGCTGCAGTTGCAGTCCCTCCTATGCAGACAAGCGAGAGCAACAAGATTTCCATCATCATCTCCCCAAGGGTTGCAACATCCAAGATTATGCCATTTGAGCTGATCCATGCCGGAAGCATCAGCTCACGACCACATGCAGACTCTGCTGAATCCTCTGGTGCTCATGCAACTCATCATCACCGATGGAATCAAGGCTTACCAAAGATCAATGCATTTCCGCTGATCAAGAAGGTAAAAAGTTATAAAACGTTTGCAGTTCAGTTTAACTGACTGACAGTTGTTATTGTGCGTTTTCCTATAGATGAAATGCTGACCTGAAAGAGTGGCCATTGCATTGCAGGTGAGCGCGGAATTCCTTGGCACATTCATACTGATCTTCACCGTGTTGTCCACCATCATCATGAATGAACAGCATGATGGCGTCGAGAGCCTGCTCGGCATTGCAACCTCTGCAGGTTTAGCTGTCACTGTTCTTGTGCTGTCCCTCATCCACATTTCCGGCTGCCACCTGAACCCAGCAGTCAGCATCGCCATGGCTGTATTTGGTCACCTCCCCCTTGCTCACATCCTGCCTTACATGGCTGCACAAATTCTGGGCTCCATTGCTGCCTCCTTCACTGTCAAGGGCATCTATCATCCAGTGAACCCTGGGATCGCCACCATACCCAAGGTTGGCACTACTGAAGCTTTCTTCCTTGAGTTCATCACGACATTCGTGCTTCTGTTCATCATCACCGCTCTGGCCACTGATCCCCACGCAGTAAGTTTTATGTCGCTTTCGACCTTACAATCCTGTTTTCCCTTCTTCCCATTGTATGAAGCCAAAGCTAATAATGATCTTCTCATAAATCTTCAGGTGAAAGAGTTGATAGCAGTGGCAGTTGGGGCAACATTAATGATGAATGCTCTTGTCTCAGGGTATGTGCATATGGAATTGTTCAGAAGTACTTTCCGTTAAATTAGGAAATTTCTTGTGTACTTGAACTTTCACAAAAATATACTCTAACTTTGCTTGTTAATGTGTATGAGCAGACCGTCAACAGGAGCATCAATGAATCCTGCACGCACGCTTGGACCGGCAATTGCCACCTGTAGATACACTCAGATTTGGATCTACATGGTGGCAACGCCACTAGGCGCTATAGCTGGAACTGGAGCCTATGTTGCTATTAAGCTGTAGTTTCCAAAAGGTATGGAAAATTCACAAATCTGTATCTGAACATAACAATACTCTTATCTGACATGTAGTTCTAAGAAACTTCATGTTTCTGCAGGGAACATGTGACTCTCAGAGCGAGCTGATAGTACAAGAACAGTGTAAATACATCAACATTCTTCAGACTTCATGGTCAAATGGAAAGTGTAGATGCATGATACAATATTGATTTTAACCATTTTGGTTCCCTATAGAAGTTTCTTTTCTTTTTCTTACCTCACATGCTCAAGTCCAAATTCCAATGGGATATTGTGCTACAAAAACAACATGGAAGGGACCCAGTTTATGAAGTCAAGTATAGTGTGTTGTTGCTAATTGCTATGCAGCTGACTACTACCTGGTTTGCATACCAGCTAGACACATGACAAATGTTGAGCGTTGTAACTACCTGCAGAACTTAAGTTTCACTGTACATATATCTATGAATTCTGGAGAACAAGTGAGCAGTGTGTTCCTCCAAAGGTTCAAGAGCAACGGTGCCCAGCTTAAGGCCCCATTCGCGTGCCCTTAAACCCGACTTGATTCGCTTCTTTTTTTATCCGGAACAGTGTTTTCCTCTCGCAAATTCCTCCAGATTCGTCCAAGACCATCCAGATTCCTCTAAATTCCTCCGAGCGAACGGGGCCTAAGTATTGAGATCACAGCATCCGATTTCCAAAGGAAATTCGATGCAAGGACAAGGGTACTTTACTAAGCACAATACTACTAATGCAGTAACTCTGCTACTAGAGTACAGGGGTTTGACCGATCTATAAGAAAACTTACAGAGCAGAGCAGAGCAGGTAGGCATGCGGTCTTCCTCCTGTTCTCCATCCTGAGCACGTCGGAGCCTTGCCGGACAGACGGCGGCCAGGACATGATCTGCTCGGAGCTCCTCGATGCCCACGGCAGGCCGTCGATCAGGGTGGTACTGGTCTGGGTATGGTGGGCGGATCACCGTGGACGGGGAAACGGAGCCCTGACCCTGCACTGTGCTCTGCACGGCAGCGCCGGAAGCTCGGGTGGGCGGTGGGCCTGTAGGGTGATGGGCCGTTCGTGCGACGGCTGAAAGTTCTCTTCCCTTCCACATAGGCCAAACAAATGTATTCTCAAAAAAATGTCTTGGCCAAATGTATTTTTTTTGAAACGTGGGCCATATATTGGCCTTGAATAAAGGTGGACCAATACATACATACAGTAAAATTTACATCATATATTGATTGAATATACACTGGAACGTTGGAATGGACCGACACTGGCACCGTTAGTTCCAACTGCTGCCAGATCCAAATAGCCACCAGAACAAAATTGAGAAATACAGTTTATTGTTTCCGCTTATACCACATGAAAAAAAGATAACCCATAGCTCTACACTTTGACCCACTTATTCTTTTGTATTTATGCCACAATGACAAATACGCCTTTTTGTTTCCATTATGGGAAGGATTCCATCCGACGGTACCGAACAACCAGTAGAAACGCGCCACACTCTCACCGTATCGCTACAGTCTTCCCTGTCTACCTAGTCCTGCCATGCACGCGTACCTCGCCCCCGTCCATCTTGCCCTGCCCTGCGCCCGTCGCTCCTTCCCGCTGACCCCTCCTCTTTCTCCACGTGGGCGGGACCGGAGCCGAGATAAGGACGAGCACGCCCCGTCCGCAGGACCGCAGGCGCGCCGCGCGCCCCATCCGTTGCCCCTAGGCGCTCGGGGTTTGCCCCCGTGACTCTATGAACAAACCTCTGAAACACGAAACACTTGTAACATGAAACACTTGAATGCAGCATACGTTTGAAGCAGATGAAACATTTGGAACATACACTTGTAACATGTGTGTGAAACATATGCAACATCCAGATAAAACACTTGGAACTTGCAACATGAAAACACTTATTGCAACATAGGACTGGAAACCATTGAAATATTTCGAACATTCTCTTGTAACATATGTGTGAAACATATGCAACATCCAAATAAGCACACTTGCAACATATGTCTGAAAAAGCAGATGAAACATTTGGAACGGATGCTTGTAACATACGTGTACAACCATTGCAATATGTGCAACATCACAATTTCTTTTGCAACATCCGTATGAAACACTTGCAACATATCTCTAAAATATCTGAAACAATCGAAACATGCTCTTGCAACATGTGCTTTCAACACAATATCTCCTTGCTGCTCAGCAAAATGGAGGCTCATCGTTGTGTGGTGTTCACTAGAGGCAGCGACCCGATGGCGCTTGTAGGCGGGGGGCTGGCGGTAGTAGCTGCATGTCGTGGAAGGGAGGCATTGGCCGCTCGAGCGACGGGAGGCTGCGGACGCACGACTTGGAGAGGGCAGCTGCGCGACGCACCTGGTAGGGCCGACAGCCGAGCACCGTGGCTTAGAGGCGGCCACACGCTGCGCCTCGGAGGGCCAGCGGCCGTGCGCTCGGAGGCGATAGGCGAGTGGATAAGAGCAATAGGAGGAGGAACGAGTGGATGAGCCGTGTGTGTTTTGAGAAACAAAGGAGTGTGGGTTGTTGGGCTGGTGTCGTGGCCTAGCAACGGCGCGTCCGGGCGAACAGACGCCCCATTTAGAGCATTACCATTCCGTTATTAGATCACATGCCTTTTTTTCTATAAAAGAAGCCGTGCGTCATTTGCAATAAATATTCATTTTTAAATTATTTTTTCGAACTACATACCACAGATGTTAAATTTCTAAAAAAAAATTAGAACTGGTTTTATCACGATCGAAGAATCTAACCAGTTGGCTTACGCTTAATACCTAATGACAATAAATTGTATAAATAACCTATGAACCCTACGAGGTGATTTAAGGACCAATAACTTGAGGACTGGTTTTATAAATTCTAAAGTCTCGTCTTATGACGTGATTTAAGCGGCTGGCGGTACGTAACCTCCGTGAAAATTAAACCCTTTTTAAATTTAATTTTATATATTCATGGAAGAGAAAAAAGAGTAACTCTAAGGTTAAAAGTTGAGCCTCATCTTCCTTTATAAATTTCTAATAAATCTGCCGCTGCTCTGCGAGTAGATAAATATAGTCAACCGGCGTAAGAACAGTACGACGCACGATGACGTAGTAACAAGGAGATGTTAGTCGCTCCAACTCCAATCGTCTGTTCTCTCCTGCAAGTCGATCGGCCGGGTCGTGAGAGGCATGCATAAGCATCAATGAGAAACAGGAGAAGTGGAGAAAGTAAGGGGGTGTTCGGCTGGAGGAATTATGGAGGAATTTGGATGGTTTAGAGGAATGCTGGAGGAATTTGTGAGATTAAAACACTATTTCGGATGAAAAAAGAAGTGGATCAAGCCGGATTTAAGGGCACGCGAACGGGGCCGAAAGTGTGTCGTACGGCGTGGTAGTCGTCCCTGGCCGTGCGAGCGCGAGCAACTCCATTCCGACGCGTGCACCTGCACCCAACCGAAGCATCAGCAGGCTGCACCGTCGTGCGCGCGCGGTCGTCGCGGCTGACGACCATCGACCCGATCGACTACCAACTGGGTCATACGCGTCGTCGTCCCCCTACCAGCCCGAGCGCTAGCGACAGTGCCCTGTTAGCTTACGCTGAAATTTGGCTTATGCTTATGCTGAAACGTTACGAGAGAAAAATACTGTTTCATGACTAAAAAACTAGTCCCCAATAAACAAGAAGCGAAAGCGTAGACAAAAACCGTTCATCGTGTCTTTCTCGGTTATGCTATTCATAGCGTAGGTTATAGATTTCTCTACCTAAAACTAAAGAGGCAAAATTTCAGCCTCAAATTTCGTCGGGACTAATTTTCGTCTGGACCATCTAATCCGAATCAAATAAGTTTTCTCAGGTCTCCCAAATCTATACAAGGATTTTTCAAATCGGGAAGCCCAAATCTACAAGAAGGTGCCCGGAACCAAATCGAGTCTGAATCAAAATCCACGCAGCACAGCAATCCAAATCCAAACCCAGATCAAACAAAAAGTCAAGTCGATGATCAAACCCACCGACTCCGTCAGCAAGACGCCGTGTCAAGTCGATGATTGAATCCACCGGCGAGACGCCGTGCCACCACGACCTCGTCCATCGGACTGGACGAAGTCAGTGAGATGGGAGGCCACCAGGGCCGCAGCGTCGGCGTCGGTGAAGGCCAAGATGGTGGCAGCGAGGCGCACGAGGCAAAATGGACGAGCGCCGCCGTTGAGGGAGGCTGTTGCTGCCGCACGCGCAAAATGAATGGGCGCCATAGTTGGCCTTAGCGCCGCCGTCTTACGGGCATCCAACTGGCCTCCTAGACAGAGCCGCGCGCGGTACACCTGCACGCGCACGCCGGCTAGAAGACCGGCTGATGCCGACAGCTCCTGTGTACTACTCTCTCCCGGTGCGGCTGGCTACCTGGCTTCTGTGCGTGAGAAGTAGAAGAGAAACTGAGTTAACCTTTCAGAGCATCTCCAAAAATATCCTAATTTTTCTTTCTAAAAACTTATAGTTTAGCAATTCGTAAAAAACTATTGGAAGGATTAAACAAGGCCATCTCCAAAAATTTCTAATAATTCACTCATAAAAACATATTACAAAAGCATATTCCAATTATTCAATGGCATTTTCATTAATACGATCGTCTTCTTCCTCCTGAGGAGAAGCACGTAGATGGTGGCCTTGCTGCCTTTAGCCCGTACCTGAGAACAAGCACGTACAAGTCGCACAGTAGCAGCTACGACGCGGAGCCTGGGCGCGGTGGCGGCGGCCACACCGGCACGGGCGAGCATAGGGCCGCAACGGGCACGGCAGCAGCGGCAGCACCGGCGCGGGTGAGCAGAGGGCCGCACGGCCGAGCTAGGAGCCACGACAAGCACGCCGACGAGCAGGATCCGCAGCGCCGCGGCGACGAAGAGGTCAGTTGGGCCGCCGTGGACTCGGTGCACCTGAGCACAAAGCCGTTGCCTTAGTAGCCCCGGGGCAGCTCGGGCTTCAAGCGCCGCCGCACGTTCACGGAGAAGAGAGCTTCTGCTCGCCAAGACGGGCGCGTCGAGCTCAAGGACGTCGGCATCCTCGTGGTGATCTGCAGCCTGATCAACCCGACGCCGTGCGCAAGGGAAAGAGGAACACCGAAACTCCCGGGAAACCTGACGTTCGTATGCAGGATCCACGCGACAGCAAGGACGCGTATCTTTGCGCGCATTGTGTCATTTTTTTCAAAGTCCTAGAAGATTAGGAGGTGAGATTAGGAGCTGTTGGAGATGAATTTTTTCAATCTCGCCAAAAAAACAAAGGATTGTGAGAGTGTTTTGAAAACTCTTGGAGATGCTTGGTGTTTGGATAACTGCTGGGTTTGGGCTGAGGAAATGAGATGGGTTATGATGGGGTATGTTTGGGTTAGGGTTATCACTACCGGAGACTGTGTAGTTACCGAGTGCCCCGACAATTACCGAGTGTCAAAAGTCGGGGCACTCGGAAAACATTACTTACCGAGTGCCAACACTCGGAAAACACAAACACCCGGTAGTAGACCGCTTTACCGAGTCCGCACACTCGGTAACTTCAGGCACTCGGTAAAACTACAATTTTACCGAAGGGGCACACTCGGTAAAAACAGACACTCGGTATTGAGGTGCCACGTCACCTAGTATACCAACCGTGCGCCAAACGGCGTCACGGCATGACATGTTTACCGAGTGTAGAAGTATTTGCACTCGGTAAACACTATCTTTTACCGAGTGTATTGGCGCAACACTCGGTAAAATCCAACCAAATTTCTTGTTTTTCCCTTCATTCTTTTTCCTCTATCCACATATGATATTTAGTACTCCATTCCAAAATATGGTGTTTATTTCGATTTATTTACTATATTTCACAAAATTTTCATTCTTTATGATAATTAGGTACATATCGTGTAAATTTAATTGTAATAATTAAAATCGAACTCGATAAATCACGAGATTGGAAGAATTAACATTGAAGCATACATCTATGTTATAGAAAAATTTTCATAACGTTTCGGAAGTATTTTTACATTCGTCGCTGTCGAACCGGTACATCTCCCAAAGAGACGCTAAACATTCACAATGACGAGTAGGATTTCTTTTAAGAGTGAAATTCAACATTATGATTTGAACTTGGAATTTTTTAGATAGTAAATAGATGACATGAAATAGTTCATGTGAAAGTTTGGTGAATTTTAGGATTAAATTGGCATTTTTTTATTTTTGTTTTGCATGAAATAATGGATACTTTTACCGAGTGTGACATCAAACACTCGGTAAAGGTTAGCCACGGCCCACCTGTATGTTTACCGAGTGCCGTAGATCTGGGCACTCGGTAAACATGTACCAGGCCCACATGTTATTGGGCTGCGGTGCTTGCTTATTTAAAAGTGCCGTAGATCTGGGCACTCGGTAAACATGTACAGGCCCACATGTAATTGGGCTGCGGTGCTTGAGAGTTCTTGAGTGCCGTATATCTAGGCACTTTCGATGAAATGAGGCATTCACTTAGCCGTTTCTCCCTCAAATCGTGCAGACACACACACACCGCACGCCCGCGCATCCCCGCCGCACCGCCGCCGTCCCCCGCGCCGGCGCCTCCCCGCCGTCCCCCGCACTTGCGCCCGCGCCTCCCCGCGCCCGCGCGCTCCACGCCGACGCCGGCGCCTCCCCGCCATCGCCGGCGCCTCCCCACCGCCGCGGCCGCCTCCTCCCCTCCACGCCGTCGCCTCCTCCCCTCCACGCCGTCGCAGAACCGGCGCGCGCGGTGGAAGACGAAGCAGCTGGAGAAGGACTACGACGCGCTGAAGCGCCAGCTCGACGCCGTCAAGGCCGACAACGACGCCCTCCTCTCCCACAACAAGAAGCTCCAGGCCGACAACGACGCCCTCCTCCCCTCCACCACCGCCGCCACCGGGCGGTCCCCCACAGCCGCCGCCACCGGGAAAGGAAGGGCTGCAACCTCATCCATTGCCGAGGTTTGTTGCTAATCTATCTTCTCAGATTGTAATTTTAGTTTTTCATGCATACCGGTAAATGCCAATTTTCATATGTTTGCTGCTTTGGTGTTAATTGTTGTATATGAATTTGCAACCCGAGCTTGAAACCTATATTCATGTTATACTCCATGTCCCCACCATGTTATAAAATGCTTTTAGTGTGAGATGTGTTTTAGCCAATGGGGTTCCTATATCCTCTAAAATTGGTCATCGACACATCCTTTTTACCCTGACTGAAACGCCATCTAATTCATTGTGGTCACTCATTTTTGGTCAACTTATTCCTCAGTCAGTGAATATTTAGCAGAACTGAATAAATTCAATGATTCAAGTATTCAACTAGTAATTTGACATGGATTCAACGTAATATTGAAGGACGTGTCAATTTTTTCTATTTTCAACACATCAAATTGCTCCACTAGTCTGCAGTCTGCAGGATATCATACTAATTTGATGCTGACTCGTAAGTCACTAACCCAGCAGTTTCTGTTTGGTAACTTGATGGCAAATTAACAAACCTCACCAGGTTCATAAAAGCAAAATAGAACATATAGGTAAATGGAGGAAACCGCCTTTTGGATTTCGGTTTCAGTTATTTTGCTTTAGAGATGAGCTATGAGATACTACCAACTCGAGAATTGTGGATGCATATTCTATTTGATTGGGGACCAATAATACTTATATGAAAAAAGAGCGCTGTTAGAAAGCGGCTGTTGCCGATCTTCATGGCTAGGATAGTAAAATCAGCACAGCCGAATGAAGTGTGTTAGCCAGGCAGAATCCATCTCCAGAAAATCACTTATGATATTCTTTTAGAGAAGTTTAATA
Organism: Miscanthus lutarioriparius; assembly: GCA_904845875.1. Classification (NCBI taxonomy): domain Eukaryota; kingdom Viridiplantae; phylum Streptophyta; class Magnoliopsida; order Poales; family Poaceae; genus Miscanthus; species Miscanthus lutarioriparius. The sequence continues at coordinate 38,207 of CAJGYO010000124.1, forward strand.
TATTTACTTTTAGTTTGACCAAATGATTAAATGGTGATGTTACTGTAATCACATAAGTACTTGGCTGTGCAAGAACACTTTTCCAGTTTTCCATCGAGATATGGGGACAAACTGTGGGATGATGTGCTTGTTTTTGCAATCACCTATGGGCCGTGCAGTGCAGCACCCTGTTGCAGACAATGCACAATTCGATTTGCCGCTGCTGCCCTTGCTATCACGTGTCCTAGCTGGCGAGAGCTGCAGAGTAGGCGAGTGGGTCATTGCCTAAGCAATATATGTGCCATTTTTTTTTACCATCTGCCTAAGGATACCGTCTCGTCACCATATCTTTGATATCTAAATTCAAAATTAAGCAATATATATGTGCCATTTTTATCATCTGATGAGGTCTTCATGAGGGTGAACTTCGATAAGCAATTTGGCCTAATATTGCTGCTGACTTGAACAATAAAAAACATGTTGCTAGCTGCATCCATGATGCAGTTGCTCTATCCGATCCATCCATCCGTTCATCGTCCATTGCCCTTGACCGAAAGCCTGCGTGCTGGTACCATGCTCCAGCACTATAGTATAGAGCTCACAGCTAGCTATAGTTCTCCTTCATGCACTTGCATATGGTGCATGCTTTGTGTGGTGGAGGAGTGCGTGGCATCCATTTAGCGGCCTTTCAACCTTAGGTAAAATCTCATCATCCAATCTAGCAAACATCTTCTATGTGAATCGACCAAGAACATGAATGTCTCTTTATCATCTCATATGGTTTTTCTCTAGCACTACTACTCTATTGCTCTAAACTGCAATATCGTCTATATGTTAGGATGGATGACCGTCATTGGATGTACACGGGCTATCGGAAGAGGGGTCAATACACAAATGAATGGATTGAGAAGGCCAATGATTTCATGACGAAGGCATTTGCAAGCGGACGGCGACATGCACGGGTGTCCCTCAGAGGAAGTGTAAGAACAAGGCAATGAAAACATATGAGGAGATGACTAAAGATCTTGTTAACAATGGATTTGTAGAGAACTATACCCGTGGACCATGCATGGTGAACGCCATCGTGCGAGAGAAGAGGTCGTGAGACAACGGATCGAGGAGTTTGATTCGAAGCCGGGTGGCGAAATGTTAAATGACCATGACATGGCTTTCGATGAAGGAAGTGCGAGCGGGAGCGAGCAAATCGCAAAGGCGTTTTACGCCATGTTGGATGCGGCACAACAACCCCTTCACAGGCGCACCAATGTTTCTAAACTGGATGCCATTGCACGTCTAATGGCTGTGAAGTCCCAGTTTAGCTGGAGTAGAGAATCCTTCGATCAACTGTTGACAGTAGTTGGCACCCTACTTCATGGGACGAAGGGGTAGTGACATACGACCGATTCACAAAGACAAACTTCAGAATGCATATTTGGTACCATTATTCCATGCATGACTTCCTGGCTTATGGGTTATTTTGTGGCTGGTGTGTTCACACGAAGATGCCATGCCCGATATGCAAGTCATTTGTGGAGTTCTTTCGGTTGGAGAAGGGGGCAAGTTTTCTTCGTTTGACAAACATCGACAATTCCTCCTCTTGACCACCCATTCAGGAGAGACAAGAAGAACTTTTGAAAAGGTGTCACGGTGGAAGACTCAGACCGGAAATGATGACAGTGCCTGTGTTCTTGAGATGTTAGATGGTCTTGTGGTCGACAATGAAAAGGGGGCTTCGTGGGATATGGAAAAGAGCATGCCTGGACACACAAGTCGTGCTTGTGGAAGCTTCCTTACTTTAAGGACCTCCTTCTTCCACATAACATTGATGTAATGCACACTGCTTGAAAAGAATTTCGCCGAGGCGGTCCTTCACACAATCATGGGGTGGGAAAAGTCAAAGGACAATGTCAAGGCTAGATTGGATCAAGCAACGCGTCGGCGATAGACCAAAGCTAAACATGTTGCCTCCCTTACGCGGGAAGTCATGGAAGAAGCCTAAGGCCGACTTCGCCCTAACGAGGGCCCAAAAGAAAGAAGTTCTTCAATGGTTCCAATCGTTGATGTTCACAGCGGGTATGCTGGCGAATTGGAGGAGGGTGTGAACTTAAGTACCATGCGAATCACAGGTGAAGAGTCATGATTACCACATATGGATTGAGCGCCTTCTTCCGGTGATGGTTCGTGGCTATTTCCACGATCACATCGGGCAGTGATGGCAGAGTTGAGCATGTTCTTCCATAAGCTATGTGCTAAGGAGATATCTCGGACTGAGATTGAAGAAATGGAAAGAATGGCCCGGTGTTGCTCTCGCAAGTTGGAGAAGATCTTTCCCCGGCTTCTTCAATCCGATGCAACATTTGCTCTTGCACCTACCATATGAGGCAAAAATGGGGGGCCTGTGCATGCCCGTTGGTGCTATCCAATTGAGCGATGCCTAAAGGTTCTTAGAACAAAATGCAAAAATAAATGCAAAATTGAAGCTTCACGTGCGAGAGGCATCCATTGTGGAGGAGGTGTCATACTTCACAACAAGATACTATGCCGACAAGATACTACGCTCATCGTTCAAGGCATATGCCTTGGCACACAAGGGCAAGGCAAAGGACCCCGACCTCGTCTACAACCCGGAGGACCCGACCGAGGCATACAGTAACCTGAGCATGCACATCGCCTCAGTGAGTACACGGCGATGGCGAGAGAGATCCATGGGCGAATTTGATCCGAGCAGCACCCGACCTCGAGGGTGACATCGTCATGAGGTTGGGACCGGAGTAAGCCACACGGGAGGTACTATATGGGCAACAGCACCATAGACACGGCCAACACTCGAGACACTCACCCAGTTAGAGCCGGAGCACGAGTTTGAGCCGGGCATATGCCCACGCCACGGCCCGTGTGGTAGCACTCGGAGTTAGTTCTGTTGCATTCGTTGTCCATTCATTTTCTACCCGTTCTTTATTTGCATTCTAACTATGTGATAAATAATTGTAGGCCCAGATTGAAGCCCTGCGGGAGTCACAGCAGAGCCTCACAGAGCCGGGCCAGGCCCTCAGCCTATCGCACCAGGCCGAGTTAGCACAGGAGAGGGCACGCAGCGAGCCCAGCTTGAGGCCTTCCAGTGATCGCGATGAAGGCCCTGTACGAGTACATGGCCAGCTTTTTCTCAGAGCATGGGCCGGCCTCCACCGCCTCCGCCGCCTCCGCCCGCATGCCGATGATATCGTTGGTGCCTCCACCTCCACCTGTGACGGCACTCCCTGTGAGTCACTCTTCATCTTGAAAGGCCTTTTCGATTCAGATTGTGCTACTGATCAACACTATCATGTTAGAACCTAGAAGAGAGTAGGATACATACATGTATAAGTTAGATTATTAGTAATATTGTTCAGACCTTGAAAGGCATCATGTTAGGTTCTACATGAGTACATAGGTGTTTGCCCAATTCATGTTCATCTACTCGACCATGTGTGACGATATCTTGCACATAGAGGAGAACTAAACAAACAACTAACTTGATATGTGTTATCTATTATATGCCTATATATTGATGTCTTTGTTAAGCTGGTCTTTCGAAGGAATATTTGAATTTGGCATACTACCTTATGATTAATTGACAAATATGTTTATTTTCTTTTGCTCCCTCATTCCGGGGACCTTTCTACAATTTGGATCGAACAACGATCAAGACTTGGACTTGTCTCCGTTTCTCGGTAGGGCTCCGACCATGTGACAGGACCATGTTTCACTTGTTTGTATGTTGAACTTAGAAGTGGGTTGAACTTTGTGGACTTTGGACATGTTGATGGTGTTTGTGGACTTTGCATTGTGCTTGTGACATTTGTTGTAGCTATATGTTGGTTATAATGAGTGGATGTGACATTTGTGGACATATATGTGATATATATTGTCTATCTCTGTTGGTAAGCTGTGATATTCTGTTATAATTGTTGTTAATTGTGGCTGGATATGCCTTTGAAACAAACAAAAAAAATATCGTGGACAAGTTTTATCGAGTGTAACACTCGGTAATGGTGATGTTTATCGAGTGTTACACTCGGTAAAAAAGCGAAGAACAGAACTAAATTGGTTACGATTACATTAATTTTGCCGAGTGTGCCATTTTTTACCGAAAGTGCCACGACCCACTCGGATATATGTGCCATTTTTTGCGAAAGTGGAACACTCGGTAAGCGAGTTACATGTTTACCGAAAGTGTTACCGTACACTCGGTAAACTATATTAGGAAAAAAATATTTGCGGAATTGTTTTAATCATGAAAATGGTTATCTGCATTTGCGAAAGTGCTATGTCTAACACTTTCGAACGACGCCTTAATTAACAACAAGCTTGGGACCTGACGACCGTCACGTCGTAGTTGTTTACCGAAAGTGTCGGCGTAGCACTTTCGGTAAAATTTATTCTCCGAGTGCCCCGTTAGTTGACACTCGGTAAACTAACTTTACCGAGTCGTTGTTTATCGAGTCATGTTTACCGAGTGTGGCACTCGGTAAAAAAATTACCGAGTGTTTATCCATATTTGCCGAGTGTTTGTCACACTCGGTAATTAATCAGTATCCCGTAGTGTATAGAGTTTTTATCCTATCCCTATGTTTGGATACTTGGTTTGGGATACGTCAGTTACGACAGAAAGAAAAGAAAAGAAAACAAAACAAAACAGAGCATATTTCTCTTCCTGCTTTGCTCGTGTTGTTTCTTTGCTCATCCATGCTACTCGTCATCCACTGCAATCGCGTGCCCCGAGCACATCTTTATGCTCCCATCTGCTGCTTGCTTGCCACCGTGTGCTCAATCTCACTTAAATCCAAAATCCAAATCGATCTTGAACGAGTAGGCCACTGTAGCTTCAGATCTGCTTCACCGGAGCAGCACGCGAGTAGGCACTTGTGCGGGCGGCCCGGCCGAGCAGAGGCCCGTGGCTTGGGCACGGCGGCGGGACAAGCTCCGCTCAGCCTTCTCTAGCTGCGATGCGAGTTGCGCCTTCAACGGCGGCTCTGCAGGCACTACGAGGCGAGCAGCGGCTCCTGGAGGCCTGCGATGAGGCGGCTGTCAGCGACCGCGCTACTGAGGCGAGCGGTGGCTCCTAGTCCCACCAAGGGGAGCCGCGCTGCCGCTCCTGGAGGCCCGCGACGGCCATCAACGGCGGCGCAAGCTTCTATCCAGGTCATAACCCACCTCTCTCGATGGCATAGGATCTCTGCGAAATGAGGTCTACATTTCCCTATCCTCTTCTCTGTCAATTTCCCTTATCCACGATACATTTCCCTATCCTCTTCTCTATCAATTTCCCTTATCCACGATCCGAACAGAGGATACGATTGCCACCCTATCTCATATACCTATCCCAACCTCCATATCCCACGATCCAATCACCACCCCTGTCTCAAAATATTCATATTTATAAGGTTATTATTTATTTTTTGATAGAGGGAATATTGTTTATTTTTCTACGATATTACCTGCGTTCGAACGTTCGAACGGACGCCCGCGTCCGAACACCCATGGCGGCAGTCCATTTTCCCGTGTCCACACATGGGCCCACGCTAGCCGGACATCTGTGAAATGAGGTCTGCATTTCCCTATCCTCTTCCCTGTTAATTTCCCTTACCCACAATCCGAATAGAGGATACGATTTTCACCCTATCTCATATCCCTATCCCAACCTCCATATCCCACGATCCAAACGCCACCCTAGGGTTTGGTCCTTTTATATCATTCGTGGTCGTTGGATCTAGATCAACAGCTCATGTTACTTTGGCATTAGGGTTTCCCATCTTGGACCATTACTGGGCCTCAAGGGGAGCCGCACGGGCTCCAGCAGGCTGCACGCATGGAGCTCCCACCATGGGCATCTGCTGGGCCGTTTCGCTTTTAAGGCTAAAAAATTGAGTTTTTCATTTCCAGAATCTAAGAAAGTAGAGTGCGTTTACTAAAAACAAAGAAAGTAGCGTGCATGTAGACGGGATAAGGATAAGTAGAAAAATAGAGAGGAAAAAAATAAGAAATAATAAAAAATAAAAAATATGTACTGCGATTTGCAACAAAAAACACACTTTTTAAATAAAAATGCATAATTTACAAGTTGCACAAACATATCTTACGGTCTAATTATTTAATAATTCATATGCACTTATGTTCTTTTTATTTTATTTTTTCGTATATACAAGGTAGAGTGGAGTGTTTGATTTATCAAGAAATGACAATTACAACACTATATTAATAATCTCTCCATTGCAAATTATAAGTTGTTCTGTCTTTTCTTAGCTAAGAGATTAAAATCGTAATTACTTAATTGTCTCAAACTCATGAGCCGTACTCATGCGAGCTAGATAGCATATGTCCAACCAACGTACAAAGTCTGATTCTAAAGCGTATTAGAACAAAGGACACAAGATATAAATCACGTTGCAACGCACGGGCATGTTTGCTAGTTTAATAATAAATTATGGAGTGCCCGATGTGAATATTGGTACTATTATGGAATTTAGAGATGCTATACTTTTTAGAGTGAATTTCTTATGAAAAATACACCTAGTGTGGTAGAACCGCCTAATCTAATGTCTCCCAGGAGTACTTGTCTTTCATTAGACACTAAGTACTTAAGGGAGGATACTAAATTACGTAATTCCGTCGAGCACACCCCAAGCGTGAACCCAAAAATTCACATTTTTTCAATAGGATCACAAATGAGAGAATAAAGCTTACAACCTTCTGAAGACATTTCTTACATCACTTTCCATATAACATCAGAGTATAATATTTATTGTTTATAACAACGGAATATAACCATGCCATCAGAGTTTCAGCGGAAACAAAATTATTTAACGACAAGTTAAACATTAACATGATGATCTGTTATATACATCATAGCATGTATAAGTTTTCCATTATAAAACATTTTGTGTGGAAGTTTCAAATAAACACTATGTCCACAACGTTAAGGAAATCCTCGCTGAGTCTACCAGGAGGTTTTCACACACAAGTGTCAGCTCCATATGTTCCTGTCACCTACAATAGGGTAGAACAAACCCTGAGTACTCAATTATACTCCGCAAGGCTCACCCATCAGGAGGAAGGAAAAGACTACAAGGATATGCAAGGCTATCTGGCTCATGGGTTATTGCATCTGCAGGAAGCCTTACTAAAAGTATGTCCTTATATTCAATTTTCTTAGCAGTCATCATTAGTTCATTAACTAACAATTCTATATAATCACCTATGCTACTTTCAAGCAGGTGGTAAGCAATCGGGACAATTTTACCATCTTTTATCTTCCAGTTCTTACTACGGTGCCAGATTGTAAACAAGTCGTATCAGATTACTCGGCGATTCGTGAATCAATCTGCTCAGCAAGGGTACCCCGAAACACACACCCGCTTGTACCCTAGACACAAGTAGGACCAACCCACCACTCTCCTATCAAGGGGTCCAGGTTCCTGTCCAAATTTGGACTCCAAGCCCTCACACCTGAGTCTCGGACTCAGTGTGGTGCTTAGACCTCCACCATCCCCGCCTCCAATCATTCAGTTCAGAAAGAGCCGAAACCCACGACAAAAGAGCAATGAACCTTCCCTGCTCCCATAAACAAGTATGTGCTCAAGATAATAAGTCTGTGACCTGCCTAGAACTTAATGCAACGGTCAGTCCTTAACCGGCACAAGCGGAACGAGTGCAATCCGAGCCTCACTCGAATGCCAAACCAAGTCCAGATCTAAAGTACCATTCCGCCCGGTCTTCAATTATCATTCATATATATTCCATGTGATAGTAATATAATAACAACAATAATATCTTTCTTATCTCTCACGAGTGACAGGTAATCACTCGACTTCTACCGGAGTCCTGTAGCATTCAACCCCTTAAACTTAATGCACAAGCATAAAATAAAGTACAGAATAATGGGGGTTATACACCGAGGCTTGCCTGGGTAAGATATAACCAAAAGATTAGCATTCCATCGTAGTGACACGACCATCCATGTATCCGCTGCTCCTGTTTTCCCTAGATGACTTTATGGTCCGACATTGTGCCTATTTTGATATTCGTGGACACGACACGAAAATATAAATAATCATGATAATCACAACTCTAAAATGTAATTACACTACTAGCTAACAAGTCGGTCTTAATGACTAACATACTGTAACACCTCTGGTGTTTTGACCTAATACTAAAATTTGACATGTCATCATGTGCATTGCAAAGCATTCATTTAGTATAAAGTTTTGAATGCATTCACTAAATAAGGTTTATTTCATAATGTTGTTATTTCATGTGATGTGTTTCAAAAACCCTAAATACAGATCATGACCACAGGGGTTAAATTTCATGTGATCATGTGAGGTCATATGTCCTTTGACTCAAATAATCCTAATGGGCCATGTTATTGGTCAAAAATCAAAATCTAAGTAAAAGGAAGACAAATCAAATTTGAATTCACATTCAAATTATAAAAGTCCTTTTTGCCCCTTTTAACTAATTCAAAATCCATGAGGAATTTGGGGTTGAGGCAAAAAGCAAAGTTGGAGATTATTTTATGAGGATCAACTTTGGTATTCAAAGTTTTCAAGTTTACATATAAAATTTGGAGTAATTTTGAAATGATTCAAATCTTTAAATGTACCCCAAATTTGAATTTCAAAATGGAGGCAGAATTTGAAATTGTTTCTTAAACCAAAGTTGTAGTACTGGAAAAATTGAACAACTTTCATTTTGGAGATTTTCAACTTCTTTAGAAAATTTACGAGTAATTTGAGAAATGAATGCAGTGGCGATTCTGTAATTATTTCAAAAATCATCTCCACCTCTGCTTGCTTGTCGCGGCTACCACGCGGGGTCACCGTCGATCATTTTTCGCCGCTTTCCTGCGCAAGAGCACATCACCGTCGCCGTGGCGTCTCCGTTGTCTTATTTGTCGCAATGGGCGAGCTCATCCGGCTATAATAGCCTGATGAGCGCTGTCGCTCCCATTCTTCCCTCCGCTCTGCTCCGCCACCGTGTAGCTCCGCTTTTCGTAGTAGGCCTCGTCGAGCCGCGTCAGTCGTTCCCAGCTACATCATCGTGATCGCATTGGTCTTGCGCTCCTCCTCGACTTGCTCTCGTCGTTGGTGTTGGCGGAATCGCCCGGCGCAACCTGTCTTTCCGTGGCCGGTCGGAGACTCGCCCGATTTGCCGCCTCACCGTGGCGGTGCTCAGACCATCTCCGATCGCACCAAGCCCATCATCGTGATCACGGTGGGTTCTTGAGCGTGTTACTCACTCTTCCTTTGACTCTCTGCACCGTAGCCCTAGTTACATCGACCGCCGCCGGGTCCGAGCCGCCATGGTGGCGTTGAGTGCCATCCGGTGTGCCTTTTCGTTGCGAGGCTTGGGATAGATGCGCGCGACTTGATGTAGATCATGTAGGAGCGATCCGTCTCACCGGAGATTCACCACCGGCGCAAGATTTTGCTGGCGGGCTGGCTGCGCCGCCGTGTCTTGTTCACTTTGTCACGACGCGTGGGGGGTTGTCAATGAAGGTGAGGAAGAAGAATAGTGAGTTTTGGTTATTTTTCGATTTTGAATAGTGCAGCAATTTTGCAATTTTGTAGGAATTTATTTACACATCCAAAAAATTCTGAAAATTTTTTTGTGTAGCTTCTGTACATGTTCTAGTATGATTTAAAAATTTGAAATTTGAAATTCGGATAAATTTTGAATGTTCAAATATTCAGTCCATTAATTAAAAATGCAATTTCCATGATTTTCAGAGGTCTTTGTATAATTCCAAAAATTATGAAATTTGTTTTGGTACACTAATTTGTCATAAGGAAGCTTACATAAAATTTTTAGGTCATTTGGAACAAGTTTATTTTTGGGCTTAATTCCAAATTAATTCAAAAATAGATAAAAGCAAACCCTAAGTGTTTGATTAGTGTTGGATCTTGTTTTGGTCATGTTTTGTGACTAGTAGGGTTTCAAGATCCATTTGGTCAAGTCACATGTGTGGTTCATAATGGTAGGATTGCAAGTTGGTTTTGTTAGCTTGCAAATGCATCTAGTGAAATAAAATCATTTCTTGGTGTTTTACATTTCATGTACCGTGAAAGCATCATGTTTACATTATCATCATGTTAAAGCATATGTTATCATTTAAGTGTAGAATCCGAGAACGAAAGCGATCCTAGTTGAGCAAGTTACGGAAGAATCCCGGTTGTCACGAGATTCGATAATCGTGGTAGTCTTGATCCGGAACACGAGATCGCCAACGAAGGCAAGCCCCGGTTTATGCATTAAGCCATCACCTTATTACTTTGAAAAGTTTATCACCTATGTTACTTATCGCATTAAGTTGATTACTTCAAATTTTACCTACTTGATGCATTACCTACCTTGTTACTTGTTTACCATCCTTGAAGATGTTTTCATTTATAAAGGCGTAGTGTGCTTAGTATGCTTTATGGTAGGCTTTCAAAGTAAAAATTTCGATACAATCAAAGATGGCATCTTGGCCAAAGAAAGAAAGAATGTAGAATGAAATAGAGACTAGTTGGGTGACTTATCTTGAATGATGGGTAATGTTGCCAACTATGTCGCTTAAAGGCCACTCATTGTGGATCTTACGAGCGAGACACTTTGTAGTCTTGGTCACATACTCCGGTAAGCCTACTTGGCTAATCCGATGCTAAGACGAATGCCCGCGCCTTTGGGAGTGGAGAGATGGCGGGAGAAGCGTGTACCCTCGTGGCTAGAATGTGGCGATTTGAGGGTGTCTTTGTGCTCTCGGGTGGCGTGGAGACGGCTTAGTATAGGAGGATCCGGTAGCGAGGTTGATATATGCAAGATTAAGTTCTACATATGTCGTGTGATAAGGAATCCCAGTGGGACTTGAATCAATTGAATTGCGGTGCTCATGGATATGGAGACTCGATTCATTACAGAAGCAATGCAGTACTGGTGAATTACTAAAATATGAGAAAAAGAACGGAATGAGAAGGAATGGAATATGGGAAATGTATATTTAGTTGAGATAATGAACTAAAAGAACTTAGTGGTAAACTTGAAAATAGAATGAAGAATAGTAAGCTTTTGGCAAAGAACTTTTGAATCTTGCTACATCCTTACCTTGCCCCAAATCCTGCATCTCGAAAGTCTTACACCACGTTACGTCGGGTTAGTCTTGTTGAGTACTTTTGTACTCAGGGTTTGTTAACCCTTGTTGCAGGTGAGTCGCATGCGCAGGCTTGTTTTGGTCCCTGCTGCATGTCTGTGTTCGAAGTCAATGACGATGAGGAGTGATGAATGGCCTTTGGACAAGGCACTAGTTTGTATGATAAATAAAGTTAATGTAATATTATCCCGCTACTATGGTCGTATGACACTTATGGTATTGTAAGTTTGAAAACAACTGGTTTGTAATAATACTATCTTAAGACTTCCGCTATCTTTTACTCTGGTATATATTTGAATAAACTGTTGTAATCTGCAATGACTGTGATTGGGATCCTGTTTAAAAAGAGAAACGTGGATGATTCGGGTTTCCCGAGGACACCCGACAGACCTGTTGAGTTGTTGGGAACTCGTGTACGCTACCCGAGGTCTGTTAAGACAACGATAGGTGCATGTGGGCCTAATTCCTTAGAAGGTTCTGCCACACATACTAGGCCACGTATCCATGTTGTCAAACAAGGCGCTAATTTCCCACAATGTTTTAGCTATAAAATCCCTAGGTGTTTCTTTTATTTCATTTTATTTACTCTCTATATATAAACTAGGGCTCATTAGTTACCTCAGTAAACTAATTATTCTAAAGCTACAAAAATTACAGATGGCACATAATAATACTATGGAGCTATTGTAAATTTTCAAAGCTAACACTACCATCAATTCATCATAAAAATTCCTACAAGCTTATATCTTACAATATCACATATTTCAATTTAATTATATAACTCCTAAGAATATTCTAAAACTATGTAAACAAAATATACTAGCAGATAGATCATGATTTTAGGAACCTAATAAAATTAGTTTCATAATTTTTGAACATCTACATATTTTTTCATTGAATTTACAAGTTTATCTTAAGAGCTAAATTAGAAAAGACTTTAGAAATTAGAAAGGGCCGGCGGTAACCGGATCTGGCCTGGCAGCCCAAAAGGGCCCACGCGGAACATGGCGCGCGCAATAGGCTGGCCCAGTCATGGCCCAAGGCGGGGAGTCCGCATGTGCACCGATGATTTTACAGAAGAGTCCCCAATGTATCCATTTATTACGTGGCACTATGCGCACTATTGCAACAGAGACACGTTTTGCAGATAGACTCCTGAACTAGCATGCCTTTACCATGGGATGGTCCCTGGTGACCTGCGCACGACGGAGCGACTCCGGCCGACGCAGCCCGCGGACACCGACCACCGGAACGAAACACCAGCCCCATAATTGAGCCGATGAGCGTCGCGGAGCCATGATGAAACCCTAGACTGCGATCAGGAGTTAAACGGTGACTTCTACAGCGCTGCCCACGGCGGCGGCCCAACCGCCATGGCGGCATGAGCGGTCTGGCGAGCTAATGCAAGTAACGGACTAAAAGGGGCGATTGAGCATCAGCAGCTTACAACGAACAAGGTCGAGGTGGTGGTGAAGTCAGAGACGGCCCCCGCAGCGCTAGCCATGTGCGAGCTGTGGGGTCGGCGGTGTTCCCGACGGGGCACCGTCGCATCACCGCACCGACGATGAGCACCTTGGCCCAAACAGCGCGAGCACCAGATGGAGGGAGTCAAGGCGAGCATAGAGCCACGAGCAATTGAACTGCGACTGCACTTACAAGTCCTATCCTTCCACTCTACCGGTCCGATGGTGCCCATTGCCGGCGGCGAGCAGAACGCCCAATTCCCGATTGGTATTGCTCGAGCTAGCTTGAGGAGGAGGGAATTCCTAATTAACTGCTTGTACTACCCTATGACACGACGGATTGGACTGGGAGCTCGAGCTAGGGATTTAAGAGGGGATGGTGCACCACCGCTGCCACGCCGTTGCCCGTGGCCGGACAGAGCCATTTAGACGTGCCTGCACGCGGCCATGCGCATGCAGCGGTGTGGTGTTGCGATGCGGCAGACGTCTGCGATATCCAGGTTCTTGGCTAGGTAGGTGGTTTTCGAGCAGTCAGACAGGTGCCACATTGCTTTGGTGACTGCGTGGCAACGGTTCGGACCACCGTTACGCTCGCGACGGCCACGCCGTGACAACCCCTCAGCGCAACGGCTTGCGGAGGCGACTTAGGCCACCCCAAACCCGACGAGCGGCCAGTAGCCAGCGAGATCAGAGCAGCGGCCATGGCCAGGAGCAGCCAGGCAGCGACAACGTGCTAGCGTGGTGACCACGGGCTCAGGACGAGGGTCTGGAACGACGTCACGCATGCTTTTAAAGTGAACTGAAAACAACTTACTAATGCAACAAATGCTCAACCGGTTTTACGAACTCAAGTCGGCGCTAACAGCTAGCTAGCGAAGAAATTCTTACGACCAGAGGATAATTGGAGATGAAGTTAGAGCAACGTCAAGATATGTTTGTCACGCTGAATGACAGTTCACGAACAGAGCGCCAACAGCATATCTACAACGTGTTTCAACGAACTTTGAACAATTTTTGTGAGAGTATCGCAACACCTAACACGACTATAACCTACACTATGCTCAAGCGCTCACCTTGGGGCTACCAATAGTGCTCTAACATCTAAAAATTGCTTGATCATTTTTGTTGGAATTTAAATGTCGAATGGCATCGTCGATTATTGTTACGGACTTAGAAAGGATGAGAGTCCCACTTGAACTAAACAACTATTAACACCTTTGATTGAATTTTTAAAAGGTCAGAACTTCGTCAATTTCAACTAGACAACATGTCATGACCTAGTCCATACTTCGTACTAATTTGTGGGAGAAAAATATTAAAGCACTATTTAAGTATTTTGCACACTATAATTCTTCAAAAATGGCACTTTCTAATTATAGGCTATGTCACATTTTCATTTACAGAAACCGTTTTTCATGCCGAGCATCTAAAACAACTTATCCTATTTTTCTTATTAGAATTTCATAAACATGTTTACTCATTAATTGAACTAACTCGTAATATCCCGTTCGCTTCTCTTCTCATAAGAAAATGAGACCTACAATTTAATTATCCTTTCTCGTGAGTTTTAAAATTTTAACACCCAAAAACTTGTTTTGTTAATTTCTTTTAGGCCTTAATCTAAACACTAAGCAAGATCGTAATACCAGAGGTGTTACACCTAGTACTTCTAGTCATGATTCTATAACACTTCCATAGTTGCATGAACCGATAAAACATGCTGATGTTGAAATCCATGTGGAAAATCATGAGGAGGATAATAATATAGTCACTCGAAAGAGTAAGAGACGGAGGACTGCAAAGTCCTTTGGTGAAGACTATATTATATACCTCATGGATGACACTCCTAAAACCATAGAAGAGGCATATTCATCTCTTGACGCTGACTTATGGAAGGAAGCTATTCAGAGTGAGATGGATTCTATTATGTCTAATGGTTGGGAGGTGGTTTCGTCCTAATGGGTGCAAACCTGTGAGATGCAATGGGTGTTCAAGAAAAAGCGTAGGTCTTTCTCAGTTATGCTATTCACAGCCTGGTAGGTTTGTAACACCCTAAAAATTATTTTTGGAAATAGTATATAATTTTGCTTCCTTTATTTATTTTTTCATGATTAATTTAGACCAAATAATATTTTTTCATGAATATTAAAATCAATTATAAGGTTTAGAAACACTTTTGTTGTATTCATGGTGCACTGTATTTTGTTTGAGTGTAGGAATAGTGTTGAGTGGCTTTAATTTGAGTAAGTTTGCAAAAACCAGAAAAAGAAAAGAGTTTTCCTTTCTCTTTTTCCCGCCTCTCTTTCAGCCTGCAGCCAGAGCTGGCCCGGCCTGCTTCTCCCCCTTCTGTCCCTTTTGTGCGCGCCATAGCCTAGCCCGAGGCCCGCAGCCACGGCATGCTCGGCCCGCTCCGCCACCTCCCCGCTAGTGCCCGCGCTGCTCCCGCTGTTGTGCTGCCGGCCCAGCTAGGCCGCGCCCGCACCAGCAGCCGGCCTCCCGCAGCCACTGATGGCCCAGCCCCACTTGCCAGCACGCCCGTAGCCGCTGCCGCCCTGGCCCCACCTGGCAGCAACCCCGCACCCCTTCCCCTACCTCCAGCTCAAGCGCCGCCGCCGTTATGCCCACCCGTAACCACCGTCGCGAGTGGCCATAATGGCCACTCAGCCCGCCTCCCTCGGCCGTAGTGGCGCACTCGCGCCCCTGCACCACCTCTCTCCGTCCTATAAAGCCGAGGCCCTGGCCTCCCCTTTCTTCCCTTTCCACCTCGCAGCGCCACCGCCACCCCCACCTCTCGGTTGCCATCTCCTGTCGCCTCCGTCGCCGCTGTGTCGTCATAGAGCCTCAGAAGGTGAATCCGCGGCCACCCGAAGCAACCCTGTGCTCTTCCTTTCCGTTTCACGTGAGCTTTAGCTCACCGGAGTTCTCTCTCTCTCCCTCTACAGGTCACCATCGCCGTCACCATCGTGGTGAGCCCCTCGGCCGACGCTGTGCCCCTGTAGAGTTCTCCATCGCTCGCGCGTCACCCTAGTACCCTCCCTTTCGCAATCTGAGGCCGCGAGCGTCGTTTTGGCCGCTCTCCGACGAGCTCGGGCCACCCCCATGGCGCGTCGCCGCGAGCCCCCGCCGCTTTTCCACGGTGGACCGAGCCCACAGGCGTGGTCCACGGTCGTGTCCACAAGCTCACCCAACCGTGTTGCGCCATGTGGCCCCGTGCCGGCGCTAAGCAGATAGTAGCCGCACATTTTCCGCAAAGGCCCCTGAGTTTTTGCGAAATCAACGCGCAGTCCACCGCAGTTTAAAAACCTTTAGATTTTAGTCCTGTTTTTAGCAGTGTAGACCCTGCTGTGTCTGTTTTTTGCACCCAAGATCCAGCGAGCCTGTTTTTGGTCTGAAACCCCTCTATTTTAGGTTTAGTCATGTGTTAGGCCTCGATTTTAGTATATAGGCCCTTAGAAAAATATATTTAATTGCAGAAATGTCTCTGAAAATGGATTTATTCATAACTTTCTCATTTTAGGTCCGATTAGAGTGATCTTCGTGTTCATGTGTTCACAGAAATGAGTAGAATAGCTTTATATGTGTTTCTCTATATGTTTCTATTGTTTGGTGTAATGTTCTAATAGATGTATAATTTTCTTGCATGTAATGATTGTCTGGAATTCTTGATTGATGCTGATCTCACATATAGAGGGTGAGCAGTTAGAGGATCAAGTTTTGGGGAGCAGTTCCGAGATCAAGCTTGTGAGCAAGGCAAGTATAGCCTATGGTTTCCTTGTTACCTAGCAACTCTAATCACTTTTATACATATGCATGTGTCTAAATTTGATATACCCTAAAGACATGCCTTGAAATACTTGATCAGTAATCCTTGTTACCTATGGGAGGTTTTGCATAATAGAAGGATAGTGTCGATGCGGGACCCACGGGATACCCCGCAAGGAAGAGAGAAGATCTAGTCTAACTAGGATTCTTCCTATGTAATCTTAGTAGTAGTATTATTCTATAATCCTACTAGGAACTCTCATTGTAAACCGACTAGGATTCTGACCTCTGACTATATAAAGGAGGGCATGGTTCCTAGAGCGGGAGGATCACGACTTTCACGACTGTAACAACACAACTCTAGACAATCAATCCAACACAAGGGCTAACGCCGACTGGACGTAGGGCTATTACTCGATCAGCGATTGAGGGTCCAAACTAGGATAAATCGACTGTCTCTTGCATTCACCGTCGAGTTCCGCATACACTGAGGCCCGAACAAAACTGCCCCGGGGACCCCCGTGGTAGGCTATCGGTGGTCAAACATCGACAGCTGGCGCGCCAGGTAGGGGCTTTCGGTGAATTTGCATCCGAGAGCTCGATGGACCTCGACAACATGATCTTCTCAATGGGATCAACCTTCATCTTTGGTTCATGGATTTGCGAGGCAGGCGACGATGGCAAGCTCCAAAGCCGTCTTCTTGAAGATTCGGTTCACCATGAAAACTTTCCTATTTTGGCGACTGCGACAGATCAAATCAACGGAAGATTCGCGCAGCTCATGATGTCGGATTCAACTCAGGTTTCATGGCTTTGCGCATCTAACTCAAACTCAGGCTCCACATCCAAGATGGATTATGACCCGAGTTCTTTCGAGAATTTGAGTTCTTTTCTAATGAGGCTACAGAACGCGGCCTCGGCATATCAAGAATACAACTCGGAGTGCACTCAGAATCTTTTCAAGAAGTTGGATCTTTTCCCGTTTGGACTCCTCAACATGGCAAGGTCTTACCAAGCACAGCTCGAAGGATCCCTCAACCCAGTGCTTAGAATGCCACTAAAAGGAGCTCAGGAAGGTCTCGTACTATCTATAACATCTCAAGACTGCATCGTCCGCTGGCCAGACTCTATTCCTGAGGATAGCAGTACCCGACTGGTCGGCACGACGACAACAACAATTCTACCCTACCAAGAAGGAGACTCGATCTGTGACCTTGAAGCCTCTACTAAAGTTGTCAGCAACTCCGACAATATGGAAACCAACGCCAATAACAGAACAGTCCACGCGCGGGAAGTACTCATGGTTCGCCGTCCTCGATCACCATTGATCCCCCCAGAAGCACCCGACGTCAGGTCATCAGATGAATCTGAGTCCAACATATCACACTTTGCTCAGGGCTATGATGGTGAGACCGAGAATCAAAGGCAAGCCAGAGAAAGAAGAAACAAGTTGAAACAAGGACGCCAGCGATGTGCTAGGCAGCACAAGGAAGCTTGGATCAAATATGAGTCAGATTTGGCCGAATACAGCAGAAGAAAATCAGAACAAGAAGTCGAAGAAAGATGTGCGGCGAACACACCCTACAACAGGATCCAAGAAGCTCTTGGAGAACTCGAAACGACCTCGCATCCTAGTGAATAGCAGGAACAGCTCCAGGAACTTCTCCGGACAGCAGCCCTAAAGACACATGATGGAAGAACCCATTCAAGACTACCCGCCAGGTCAACATCTCATAGGAAAGAAGATCAAAATCAAAGGAAGTCCGCATTCGAGAGACTTGGACCAAGTGGAAGTCACAACAGAGAAAGTAGAAGGGACCACAGTCAAAACTACCGAGCCGAACAACCAAGACATATCAAAAGCGAAGCACCCATTCGGACAGCCCCACAGAACTACTCACCAAAATGACAGCTGGCTGGAAGGAGGTGCTGAATCAGAGTACAGAGAAGCCGGGACGCACGATAGATTCCCCTGTTTTGCAAGCAGACTTGCTTCAATACGACTACTGCACAAGTTCAAACCGTCCAACCACTCTAAATATGATGGCAAGACGGAACCAAGGTAGTGGCTCAGAATCTACTCACAATCGATTGAACTGGCTGGAGGAGACGACGACATCAAAACCTTGTTCTTTCCTATGGCCCAAGAAACCATGCCCCTCCAATGGTTCGACAAATTGAATCCAGGATCAATCAGAAATTGGGAGGACTTGCAAAGAGTTTTCTGTCAAAATTTCGCAGGTATCATTACGCACCCCATCACCCACGCAGAACTAAAGGGACTCAAGCAGAAAGGAGGCGAAAGTCTCAGAGATTACTATCGACGATTTGGCGAACTACGAGCTCAAGTACATGACATCACCGAACGAGAAGTAATCGAAGCTTTCTCTCACGGGATCATGGCTAGGTGGCAATTTCAAGACTTCTACAAAGAAAACCCGAGAAACAATGAAGAATTCAGACGGACAGTAGAAAAGATGATTACTGCAGAAGAGAAGACACGAGAAAGGTTCCCGGATAGAAACAACCGAGACAACTCAGACAAGCAAAATCATCGAAACAACATGCATAAGGAAAGGAAACATGGACCAGACAACACCGTGGTGATGGCTAACAAATCAAAGAAGTTTTACAAACCCAGAAGATATGACGACATTGAAAATTTGCATTGCATCTTGCACCCTAATGGAAAGCACACCATTGGAAATTGCTACACCTTCAAAGATCGATACACAAGAAAAGATAGTAAGGAGAACACCAAAGAAGACAATCAGAAAAAAGATGAGGACAATCACGAAGACAAGGGATTCCAAAAATCCAGGGGGACGGTAGCAGTGATCTTTGCCAGAGCCCCAGATTCAAGAAGCAAACATCAAGAAAAATTAGCACTACGAACTATCATGGCAGCAGAACCGGCTACTCCAAGATATCTCAATTGGTCACAGTATCCAATCCAATTTTCTAGAGAAGACCAATGGACTAGCGTAGGAAACGCAAGCCATTACCCACTGGTTCTAGATCCAACTATTGCTGGTATGACTATCACCAAAGTACTAATTGACGGAGGAGCTGGACTCAACATCATCTTTTCAGAAACGCAAAGGAAGATGGGACTACAACTCGCCGGGATGATTACACCAACGAGCACACCTTTTTATGGCATAGTACCCGGCAAGGCAGCAATGCCGCTTGGACAAATCACTCTACCAGTTACTTTTGGAACTCCTTCAAACTACCGTACAGAGTTCATCAAGTTTGAAGTTGCAGACTTTGATTCATCATATCACGCAATCCTCGGGCGCCCAGCACTAGCAAAATTCATGGCAATACCACATTATCTGTACCTGTTGCTTAAGATGCCAGGACCTAACGGTGTTCTTTCTCTTCGAAGCGATTTGAAGCGCGCTTTTGACTGTGACGTTCAGGCAATTCAAATTGCAGCAAAGGCACAAGCCGACAATGGTAGAAAAGAAATAGCTACTATTACCGTAGAAATAAGCCCAGAAGAGCTAGAGATACCGACTAAAAGGCCCAGCGTCCTCGCACCACCAAAAGATGCCGACGTCAAGCAAATTGACTTGGGCACCGGTGATCCTTCCAAAACGGCAACCATCAGCGCCCACCTCTCGACAAAATAGGAACTCACGCTCACCAACTTTCTTCGAGACAACAAAGATATCTTTGCTTGGAAGCTGGCCGACATGCCAGGTGTCCCAAGAGAGTTGGCTGAGCACATAATTGATATCAATGAAGGCTCCAAGCCTATGAAGCAACGGCTACGACGATTCTCACCTAACAAGAAGACAACAATTAAAAAAGAAATCACAAAGCTAATGGCAGCTAGATTCATCAAAGAAATCCTTCATCCAGATTGCCTAGCAAACCCAGTACTAGTACAAAAAAAGAACACGGACGAATGGCGCATGTGTGTCGACTACACAGATCTCAACAAACACTGCCCGAAAGATCCGTTCGGGCTACCGCGCATCGATCAGATAGTTGATTCAACAGCAGGATCTGCCCTATTATCCTTTCTTGATTGCTATTCAGGGTATCACCAGATCGCATTAAAAGAACAAGACCAGAGCAAGACATCTTTCATCACTCTGTTTGGTGCCTACTGCTACAAGACCATGTCATTTGGACTCAAGAATGCTGATGCCACTTACCAGAGAGCTATTCAAACGTGCCTTGGTGATCAGATCAGCGAAAATGTAGAGGCATACGTGGATGACGTAGTAGTAAAAACGAAGAACCCGGACACACTGATTGAAGACTTAAAGCAAACCTTCGAAAATCTAAAAAGGTGGAGATGGAAATTGAATCCAAAGAAGTGTGTATTCGGAGTTCCTTCAGGACAACTACTCAGATTCTTGGTCAGTCATCGTGGAATCGAAGCCAACACCAAGCAGATTCGAGCAATAACAGAGATGGGCCCTCCTTGAAGTGTCAAAGATGTGCAAAAACTAACAGGCTGCATGGTGGCCCTCAATCGTTTCATATCAAGACTCGGCGAAAAAGGGTTACCTTTCTTTAAACTACTAAAGAAGATAGACAAGTTCGAGTGGACAGAGGAAGCCAACGAAGCATTCAAAAGACTTAAAGCATACCTCACATCTTCGTCTATTCTCACACCTCCAAAGAAACATGAAGACATGATGCTGTACATTGCGGTAACTTCCACTGTGGTCAGCACAGCGATTGTCGTAGACAGAGAAGAAGAAGGGCACGTATATAAAGTACAACGTCCCGTATACTACATCAGCGAAGTACTATCAGAATAAAAAATCCGGTACCCGCACGTGCAAAAACTACTCTACGCTCTCTTGATCACTTCACGCAAGCTCCACCACTATTTCGAAAGCCACAAGATTACCGTGGTGACAGATTTCCCCCTCGGGGACATCCTACACAATAGAGACGCAATAGGGCGCATATCTAAGTGGGCAGTTGAACTTGGTGCCCTCAATATCGATTTCACACCACGGAAGGCAATTAAATCTCAAGCCCTTGCAGATTTCGTGGCCGAGTGGACAGAAATTCAACAACCTATGTCGAATACCATCCTTGACCATTGGAGGATGCACTTTGATGGATCACTCAAGCTAGGCGGAGCCGGTGCAGGAGTACTCCTAATTTCTCCAGATGGAAAACAACTCAAGTATGTCCTTCAGATATTATGGAAAGCTACAAACAATGAAGCAGAGTACGAAGCCCTCATCCACGGGCTCTGAGTGGCAATTACCCTCGGGGTCAAATGGTTACTCGTGTACGGAGATTCGGCAGTAGTCATCAACCAAGTCAACAAAGACTGGGACCGCACCAAAGAAAACATGGGCGCCTACTTGCTGAAATACGAAAGCTCGGAAAACATTTTTAAGGATTAGAAATTCTACATGTCCTGCGCGATTCTAATATTGCAGCAGACGTCCTCGCCAAGCTCGGATCAGACAGGGCAAAAGTTCCACCCGGCGTATTCATAGAGGAGTTATCAGCCCCCTCTATCAAATAACCCGATGAAATAGCCCCTGAGCTTCAAGCTAAAGATAACCAGATCTTGGTAATCAACACCTCATGGACCTAGGTCTTTATTTATTATATCAAAGAGAACAAGTTGCCAGCGGAAAAAGAAGAGGCTACCAGAGTTGTCCACAGAAGCAAGAACTACGTCCTAGTAGGAGAAAAGCTGTACAGAAGAGCCACATCATCAGGAGTACTCCTAAAATGTGTCTCGTTTGAAGAAGGCAAAGAGATCTTAGACGAGATACACTCAGGTTGCTGTGGAAATCATGCTGCTTCAAGAACACTAGTCGGCAAAGCTTTCCGCACCGGATTCTACTGGCCAACCGCCCTGAAAGACGTAGAAGAACTCGTCAGAAAATGCAAAGGCTGTCAAATGTTCACAAGACAAGCTCATGTACCAGCTCACAATCTCATCTGCATCCCACCTGCTTGGCCTTTCTCCTGCTGGGGGCTGGATCAGGTAGGACCTCTCAAGAAAGCAAAGGGTGGTTTCGAGTACATCTTCGTAGCAATTGACAAGTTCACCAAGTGGATTGAATACTAGCTAGATTAAAGCCAAGACTGTATGAAGAACTAGTAGACTATGGATCCAAATGGATTGGAGAACTACCCAAAGTGGTATGGGGCTACGAACTCAAATAAGCAGGGCCACCGGTTACTCACCCTTCTTCCTAGTTTACGGGTCAGAAGCCGTACTATCTACCGACTTGATCTGGACATCACCAAGAATAGAACAGTATGACGAAGGAGAAGTAGAACACACCAGAAGATTAGAACTCGACAATTTAGAAGAAGAGAACTTGAGTTCAATGAGGGAGACTTCGTCTATCTCAAGTTATCCCTGCTACGTGGAACTGTCAGATTCCATGTGAAAGGAAAGCTAGCCCCTAGATTTGTTGGGCCATACAAGATTTGCAAGAGGATTGGAAAGCTCACCTACAAACTTGAGCTACCCGAGGAATTGGCGGGTGTACATCCCGTATTCCATGTCTCACAGCTACGCAAGTGTTTGAGAGTGCCCGATGAAGTAGTTCCAACTGAGACACTTGACATTCAAGATACACTTGAGTATAAAGAACATCCTATCAGAATTCTGGGCAGAGATACCAAAGAGACCCGAAGCAAGACTATTCCTATGTGCAAGATCCAATGGAGTAATCACACCGAGAGAGAAGCAACATGGGAGAAAGAGTCGACGACCTCCACTCACGATATCCTTACCTCTTCAAGAGTACGTTATGCTTTAATCTAGGGACAAGATTACATTAAGGGGTAGGACTGTAACAACCCAAAAATCCATACACCAAAAATACCAACTACAAAATTTTTCTCAAAACTCCCATGTGATGATGAGTGTCATGTATAGAAACCCAACCTAAGAGATGCATTAGGTCTAACCCCAACCTAAGTCAACACACAAGCATGGCATGCCATAGTTAATCATGTTTATTTAAAAACTAACAAATGAAACATAGCATATCTTGTTAACTCACATGGTGATTTGGATCTTCAGTTGCTTTATGTAATGCTGAAAACTCCTTTTAAAGAAACACACCATGAAGTAATTATGATTCAAACCAAAGGATAAATGTTTAAAAAGAAAACTATTTCCATTTGTGTATAATAAAACTACACCTATTTTGTTATACAAAATAGCTAAATAAATTCCTAATATATATAAAATGATATGGACATCATATCTAAAAGGTACACCAATTTGGAATCCAAATTTCAAACCAAATTTGAATTCAAATCAAGGAAGAAGAAAAAGAAAACAGAAAAAGGAAAAAGAAAAGAAGAAGAAGCCTCACAGCAGCCTGGGCCTTTCGGCCCCATTGCCCACCACCCTGTGCAACCGAATTGGCCAAGCTCACCCCTCGGACCCAGCAGGCTCCCCAGTGGCTGGCCTAGCTTCGTCCTCACGGCCTCGGCTGGCCTGCTAGCGCCATGCCCACACACACAAGCCCAAGACGCCGCTCATGCCCGCACGCCGCCTCACTGCACTTTGTGGCCGCGCCACCACGGGCCTCGCATGTCAGCCACCCCTGTCCACAGTGTCGTCTTCCTCCCCCACGCCGCTCATGCCTCTGACCAAGCCCCGACAGCCCTAGCAGGAGCGGGCCAGGGGGGGTCACGCCTGGGGCATGGCCCTGTTCCCTTGGCGCCGTGCCCACGCAACCTCTGCGCCAACCACCCACGCCCCGTGATGTCGCTCGATGCCAACGGCGCATCACCAGCCGTCCACCCCGTCCGCCATTGGAGCTTGGAGCTTCGGCTATTAAAGCCCTGGCCCCGAGAGCCCTAGCACGTTCCCATCGCCTCGCCGCCACTTGGTGGCCATCCACTGCACACCCGAGCCAGAGAGAAGAGGGAGAAGAGGAAGAAGAAGGGGGAAAGCGCCGAAGCCGCTGCGGGGAGGGGGAAAAGCTCGCCGGAGCCAGAGCCGGAGCGGGCAACGCTGCACGGCACTGCATCCAGAGCTACACGGCCACAACCCGCCACTGCACCGCTATCCATTCGACTCCAACACCAACGGTGAGCCCCCGGTTCTTCCCCTGCTCGCCGCCGAACCTTGCTACTCCGGTCATGGCGCTCCACACCATGAGTGCGTAGGCCAAGGCCATCTCCGGCCTCTAGGTACACATGCACTCACGTGCACACCCATGACCATGCCGAGACCGCCCCACTGGTGCCCCGAAGTGCTCCTGCGTGCCTCACCGTCGCCACCATGCCGCCGTGGCCGCCGTGGAGCCCCTATCGGCCACATGGGCACCCGAAGCCCCGCCTTGAGCCCTAGACGCCCTCGTCGTGCCCCCACGGATCCGCAGAAGCCTTTACCCACCTAGCTGAGCCACCAGGAAGCCTGCACGCGTGACTTCACCATCGGCGAGCACCGCCGAGCCGCCAACCACCATGGCCAGGGTCCTAGGAAGTCCTAGCCATCGCCCCGACCCCACCATCGCAATCGCCAAGATGTGGGGAAGCCTTTACCTGCCCTAACCGGATGCTAGCGTCACCGCGGAGGCTCACCAGCGAGCTCGCCACCGGCAAGAACACGCCGGGGAGGAATCAGATGATTTCTTCCTCGCCGGCCGCACGCACCTGCACCCGGTGCATAGGGACCACGCCTAAGGGAAGAAGGGTGGACTCGGTCCACCGTAGACTAGTCTGCGGTCCATGGACCAGCACTCCTAAGTCAACTGTGAACCGCGAGCCGTAGGCCGCAGCCTAGTAAAGGCCCATGGCTGTGACGTGGCAGCGCCACAGCACGCCACGTGTCCGGGCCGGCCCGGCCCAAATCCAGCCCTGTCCAGGCCCAGTTTGAACCCGGCCCGTATTGATCGTTGACTGGTCAACGTTGACCGTTGATCTGGCCCCACATGTCAGCGACACAGAGCCGCTGGACCCACATGTCAGATGGTGACGTCATGCTGACGTCACGCGGGGCCCACACGTCAGAAGCCGACATGGCCGAGGTGACGTCATGCTGACGTCACGATGACATCAGCTGCTGACGTTAGCTGCCCTGGCTGCACACGTCAGTGACCCTGACCCGTTGACCGTTGACTCGCCATTGACTTGACGTTGACTTTGACTGGACCCACATGTCAGTGACCCGAGAGTCCCTCGACCCACCTGTCGGAATTGATGACGTTGCTGACGTCATGCTGACGCCATGCTGACGTCAGCTGGACCCCACCTGTCATCTCAGAACTGAGATGCTGATGTCACGTCAGCATGCCACGTGGACTAGTCACAGCGTGACACATGTCAGCCCAGGATTAATTTAGCCTTTTTCCATTTTCAGAAATGATTTAAACTTCAAAAATTCATAACTAATTCATATGATCTCAGAAAAATACGAAACTAGGACCAAAATTCATCTAAAATCAAGCTCTATGCAATGAACCCATGTTTGAGTGCATTTGACTCTTTTGAATTTTCATGGCTTCTTTGTGCTATTCTAAAGACGTCGCTAACGCGACTATAATGCGATCGTTTGTAGACTCGGAGGAGAACCGGACGGACGAGGATCGTGAGTACCGTGAGGAGTACGGAGACGACTACACTGAAGGTGCCACATCCCACCCAATCTTGTAGCACCTATTACGCATGGCTAAAATAGAAATGCTAGTGCTTTACTTCATTGTTATAATCACACTATGATAGGACTGCATGGTAGTATGCTTTCTTGATGGCCTTTACCTTGATGCAACCTTACCCCTGCTCACCCTACTGTTAGGCTAGTCACACGCTTGCTACTATATTTCATTGCTTATTACTTCTACTACGCTTGCACTACATTGATGCGTGGTGGAAACTGGTGTTATCTGGACTATGGGGAGAGTGCTACGTGTGTGACTTGGGTGCGTGGAGGGTGAGGGTTGTGTCGACCAAGTTGGAGTATACGTCGAGCCTGGGGCAAGTCTTGCCGTGGGGTGCTACCTGGGCACCCCTGGAATGGATACCTGTGGTGGGTAAATGGTATATGAGGTGGCCCTGGGTGTGAACCTATGATGGGAGGAGCCCAGGGTGGAGGTGCTGTGGTGGCACGGTAAATGGAAACCCTGATGAAGACATTCTGGCTTGGTCATCCCTAAGGACTTACTAGTACTCAGATTCACTGGGAAGCCTTATGTACCACTCGCCCTATATGGTGTGGGACGGCCGGACTACTTGGTAGGATTTTGCCACTACTGCTAGGTTGATAGCGGATAGTGTGAGGGAGGTATGGGGTGTGGAGGATTCCCCCCACACCCTTCCGAGACTTCATGGAGACCTTATGGACCTGGTTCATGACTCACAGTTTCAGTCACCCCAGACCAGACTTGGGGTGTACCAGGGCTGAATGATAGAGTGGCATTATCCTAGGCTAGCAAGCGGCCGGAATCAGCCCAGTTGACGACGGTCAGCGAGGAAGGCGGATCTTGTGGTTATGTAAAACCTCTATAGAGTGTATGGTTGATCGATCGATACATATGCTGACTTGTCGGCTATGGACCTTTCCTGGGTTTCGCTTAAACTAGATAGTGAGATGAGTCCTTCTCTTCTTCCCCCGGGAGTGAGTGTTCGAACGTAGCCAGGGGCTACGGGCCTTGAGACAGTGCCGAGAGGGAGTTGGCCTATCGACTGAGTGATGGTATGGGTGTGGTATGGTGATGGTGGTATATTGATCCTAGGATCAAAACCTGGCTCTGGAATGGGAATGGGGTGGAATGGGTGTGGGAATGGTGTTAAAACTTGACCAATTATTATTATGTACTTAATATGCTAATACATAGGAAACCCCAGCCTTATAGGTTCCTTTTGATTATACCCAACTTGCATCCAATTTCCACAAAGCAATGCTCATAGGGTGGGAGTGGCCAGTACAAATCATACTGATAAATTTTGGCACACAGGTTCTATTGAGGAGTATAGCTCCGAGGAGTTTGACGGTTGAGGGGTTTGTTCCTACGCTCGAGTTTGGCGATCTTATCTTCAAGCTGTTCTAAATGAATGCTACTTTTGATTCCGCCAATGCAGCGATGTAATAAATTTATGTAATTCCGCACTATTTGTACTATGATATTATCGTTGTATGGATGTGATATTTGATTGGAATTTGGGTAATATGATCTACAACGGTCTTATTACACTTTGACTCTGTGGATTTCCCTTCGCGGAAATCAGGTCGCTTCACCTACAAGGTTTAAGACGCCACTACAACAAAAGTACCCAGCCTCGATCACTCCAAACTAGAGATCTAGCACTAAGAAGAATACAAAAAACCGACGGACGCCACAAACTACTCAGTCCATGGGAAGGTCCTTTTATTGTCACAAAAGTCACCGGACCAGGCACGTACAAGTTGACAACCGAGGGTGGAAAAGAAGTCAGCAACACATGGCACATCAGCCAACTAAGAAGATTCTATGCGTGAAAGCAACTCAAGGAAGAATATATATTCAAGCCGCAAGGGATCAACGTTCATGATCAATACAAATAATGTTCATCGACAACATATGTATTACGGCTTATCATCGATTCATGATCAATAAAGATGGTCTTTCCACACAACATATGTCTTGTTATGACTGACTTTCTCTGAGTTGTCTTCACTAAGCATTCCGGCAGAGAGCGTCGATGAGGGTAGCTAATAAGCTGACACCCAAACCAAAAAGCAAAATGGCTGAAACACGCCTGAGCATACCGGCCGGGAGCGCCGATGAGGGTAGCTAATAAGCTGACACCCGAACCAAAAAGCAAAATGGCTGAAACACGCCTGAGCATACCGGCCGAGAGCGCCGATGAAGGTAGCTAATAAGCTGACACCCGAACCAAAAAGCAAAATGGCTGAAACACGCCTAAGCATACCAGCCGAGAGCGCCGATGAGGGTAGCTAATAAGCTGACACCTGAACCAAAAAGCAAAATGGCCGAAACACGCCTGAGCATACCGGCCAAGAGCGCCGATGAGGGTAGCTAATAAGCTGACACCCGAACCAAAAAGCAAAATGGCCGAAACACGCCTGAGCATATCGGCCGAGAGCGCCGATGAGGGTAGCTAATAAGCTGACACCCGAACTGAAAAGCAAAATGGCTAAAACACGCCTGAGCACACCGACCAAGAGTGCCGATGAGGGTAGCTAATAAGCTGACACCCGAACCAAAAGCAAAATGGCTGAAACATGCCTGAGCATACCGGCCGAGAGCAAAAGAGCTAAAAAGATGCCTAAGCCCGCCGATGAGGGTAGCTAATAAGCTAACACCCGAACTATTCGAGGATCCTAGGAAGCGCTACATGGTTTCACTAAGGAAAGGACTCGGGCGACGCTTGTTTCTACTCGGCAAGACCTGAAGGAACAAAACAAGGCTTTCAGAGCTCAAACCTAAAGTGCTTTCCCCTAAGCCAAAGATCTTTCCCCTAAGCATCTTTGTCGAAGAGGGTAGCTGGTAAGCCAAAGATGTTTTTGCAACCAGGGAAAGGACCAGATGCTAGCCACGTCTCAAGTTAAGCAAATAAGCGTAAAAGAAGAAGCTAAAAGTACTCGAGATCACCGGCCCCAAGTCTTTTCAGTACTAACAAGAGCAAAAAGGTTGTCAAGACAGAGATCTACTCGCCCCGAGTTGTTTACACGGCGCAGACGGAAGCCAGACAAGCACTCGACAAATCAAGAAAGTTTGTCAAGGCAACGGTCTACATACACCGAGTGGTTTACACAATGCAGATGAAAGTGAGAACAAGCAACTACTCGGAGAAAATTCTGATCACTTGGACAACTCATTTAAAGAATAAGCAAGGAGACATCGATGACTTGGACAACTCATTTAAAGAATAAGCAAGGATTAGACATCGATCACTTGGACAACTCATTTAAAGAATAAGCAAGGATTAGACATCCAGACAGAGAAGACATCAACAAAGATAAAGGATCTTCATTCAAGAAGAAGTATAAGTATTCTGTTACAAAAACCAGAGTACAAAGGTCGATTACATTCAAGCATTGCCATCAGGAGTAGAAATATCAATATTAAGGTTATCAACAATCCTACAGGCTGTCTTTGACCTCAGGCTCCACCCTTTCAACAGCATCAACATATTCTCGACTTTCAGCTTTGTCAGCAATCTTGGACAGGGGAAACTCTAGAGAAAGAACCTAGACCTGAGCAAGAACATTCCTAGTACATAGTTGGGCGCACCTCTTCACGAACTCCTAGAAACGGGTTAGAACCTGGGGGATAAACTGACCCCAAGACTGACCATCATCTGCTGAAGTCCAAAGGAGACCGGCTACTGACCAAAATGATTTCCACAAAGCATTCTAGTTTTCAGTAGCCGTCGCCAACTTACCAGACAAGTCTTGAATAGTCCTTTGAGCCTGCATAAGATCTCTGTCAGCGCCATGCCTAATTAGTTTGGCAAGTGCGAGTTCTTCTTCAGCGCGAGTAATTACCTCCTCAGCCCTGTTGTGACTACCGCGGGCGGCGGTCTTCATTTCTTCAAGACCCTCTGAGAGCTTCTGCTTTTCAACTCGGAGAGCTAGACCAGGCAACAAAAAACAAGTCAGCGAAAGGAAAATCAGAGTACAAAAGAAAAAAAACAAGTCAGCGGAAAGGGAAGTCAGAATACAAAAGAAAACAAAAAGAACCCGCAATACCTTTGCACTCGTTCTTCACAGCATCCCTCTACTTTTCCACCTCAACAACCCGGGCGCGGAGTGCCTTCTCCTCCTTCTGATGCGTCTGGCGCTCGGTCTCCAATTTGGCCCGGTAGAGGTCAAGCTCTTCCTTCAAGGTATTCACCTCGGAAGACAACTTTTTCTTGGTCTCAAACGAGAAAAAGAAGCTGGTATGATCACGAGAAAAGACTGAGCAAATAGAGAGAGAGAAAAACAAGGCATAAGGACAAGAGAAAGACGAACAACCAAAGAAAGAACCTCAGAAAAACTTACCTGGAGCTTTTCCCCGAAAGAAGTCGCAAAGGTCGCCAAGTTCCCCCAGGCTGCGGTCAGCTCAGGCAACCGATGAGTAGCATCAAATTGATGCAACACATCGTCATCCAAGCACGAAGCACCGGTACCAAGGGGAGCTGAGGGAGAAGCCGGCGCAGGCAAAGAAGGCAAGGCCAGGGCTGTATCCTGGGAAGCCCCGGCTACCTCCTCAGAAGTACCCACCGCCATGACCACAGCCACCTCTAGAGCAACAGGGTCAGCAGTAGCAGGGGTTCCAGCTTCCCTCATAGCCACCTCACCGACTGTACTCTCTGAGTCCTTCGACTCAGTACGTGGGGGCGCACCAGAGGGCTGACTAGAGGGCGGCGTAGGAGTAAGAGAAGGCGAGGGACTGCAAGATGATAGAGAAACTCATCGATAAGAATACAAGTCAGGAAAAAGGAAGGCAAAAGCAAATAAGCACAACAAAGAGTCACTTACTCAGCTATCTTCTTCATAAAACCCGAAAGAAGACCTTGCAGGAGGAACTATGGCGGGAAAACATCACCGCCAACCTACGACAAGAGCGGCGCAGCTGGTACTAGAGTCCTAGAAGAACTCAATAGGAGCGGCGCGGCTGGTATCGGAGCCCCAGAGGAACTTGGTACTAGAGCCCCAGAAGAACTCGGTGCCGGAGCCCCGGAAGAACTCGTACCCGATGACCGCTTACTACAAAAATATCAAGACCAAAGTCGAAACAGAAAGGAGGGGTTCAACAACAGGAAAACAAGAGAAGAACTCACCGACGAGTAACAAGGGCAGCAGCATCGTCCTCTTCCTCCTCACTCTTGCCCAAGGTTGCCAAGGCACCAGCTGAAAAAGGACAAAAGTACTCGGTTAAAGACAAAAACAAAAAACAAAGGGACAGAGCGTATTAAAATGCTCACCTAAGAGCATGCTAGCTACAACTGGAGTACCTGGACGAGTACTCGACTGGCGAGGCTTCTTGGTAGAAGACAAACCAGAAGAACTTTCAGCTCACCCCCTCTTTCCGACACTGTGAGGGCCTCGAGGAACTGGACGAGGGACATACTCCACATATACATCAGAAACCGCGGAAGTAACACCAGGAAACATTGTGGTGGTTTAAAACTTACTGGTTGAAGAAGCCCTAGCAAGACTATCCCCAGTCCCCGCAATGGCAGGGCAGGCATCAAGGGGAATCGGGTCAACAAAGTTACACCCCAATTCCTACAAAAATAATAAAACAACAAGACAAGGAAGATTAAGCGAAAAATGGATAACAACAAAAGAAATACAAAAAGTACCCGCATAAAGAGAAAACAACTCACAGCAGGAGGTAGGTTTTTATCACAGTACTCGGAGATAGTAAGCGGGACGACACTTGCTCCTTTCAACATCTTCTGAAGATGCTCGAGTACCTCCTCGTCAGTCAACTCAAGGGTAGGGACCATCCGAGAAGGATCCTCAGCCCCAGAGTACTCAAAACCAAAGTGCTCTCGCTCCTTCAGAGGCTGAACATGACATCGAAGGAAACTCAAAATGATACCGAAGCCGGTCAAGCCCTGCTGTTTCAAAGTACTTATCCTATCAAGAAACGGCTGGATCGCCTGGAGCTCGTCCGACGTCAGGGAGTTCTTTTCCCACCGGTCATTAATCGAGGGACCAGAACTAGAATGAACAATGAGAGAAGGAATCAAATTAGCGGCATAGAACCAGTCAGCGCGCCAATCCCTCACAGAATCAACTAGGTCATAGTCAAAGAATTTTCTTTTAAGACCCTGGCGAAACTGAATCCTGCAGCCACCAAGAACATTGGTGTCTTCGCGGCGGGGTTGAGGCTTCAGACGAAAGAAGTGACGGAAGAGAGAAAGAGGAGGAATTCCAAGGAAAGTTTCGCAAAGATGTACAAAAACAGAAAGATGAAGGATGGCATTGGGAGCAAGATGGTTCAAGCTAACCCCAAAATAACCGAGAAATCGATGAAGGAAGGCGGAAGTAGGAAGGCAAAGTCCAGCACGGATAAAGGAGACGAAAAGAATGATCTCACCAGGACCTAGAGCAGGGACCCGATGCTCGCCTAGAGCTCTCCATTCAGCAATGTCCTTGCTCTGGATCAAACCATCGCTGACAAGCTCGCGAAGCTAGTCTTCAGTAGTTGTTGGAGCCGGCCAAACCTTCTGGGCAGCCCTCATGGCCATGAACTCTTGGTTCTTGATCACGGAAAGGGATGACTCCTCGTCCACGAAGGCTGCCTGGGACTTGCTCGCGGCTTTCTTCCTACCCATGTACTAGCGGAAGCAAAAAGGCACTAGGGAAAGACGAGGCTAAGACGGCGGCGCTCAGGTGACGGCGACAATGGCGGCGGTGGATTTCTAAAAGCTAGGGTTTCAAGGCAAAAGCGGAGCAGTAAAGAAGAAGAAGACGAAAAGGCCTTTTAAATAGATCTTACAGCAGTAAAACGTAGCCCACCGGGCCCATTAAAGCACGATGCGAGAGCGCAACGGTCCATTTACTAACATAGCTAAAATGACGAAAGGCACAAATCCACATAATGGTACAGTTCAACGGGCAAATTTCGGACTTATCCATCCGGCAAAACGGTAGAGCTATCATATTGCTACAAAAAGAACTCATCAACAATGAAGCAACGAAAGGTCACCTCACAAGGAGCATAACAACCCAGTCCTTATAGAAAGAACTCACGAATCTCAAAAACAACCGGGACATCAGCAGAATAAAGAATGACAACTCAGAAGACAAGATTCTTTCCATTACAAATGACTTCAAAAGATACAAGATTACACATCTTACAAGACCCAACGAACTCGGTACTACGACATGCAAGGTAGCAAAATGGAACCCATAAACAACTAGGTTCTAGAACGACTTCGTGCTCCAAATTGCTACTCGGTAGAGCAAATCGCACTCGGCTACACTGTTTTCTTCAAAGGAAGAAAGCAACACATCTAAGGCGGAGATCAGCGGCATGGCGGGACAACGTGGAACAAGAGGAGCCTACAGGCATCTGTCTACCCAAGTCTGATGTGATACCAGATATGGTGTTGATCTGCACCGGACAGTCTCAGGGTAGGCATCGAGGATCAACCCAGAACTGCTGGATGAAGGAACACATCCCACATCACAAAACTTCCTCCAACTACCACCACGTATTTCCCAGAGCAATGCCACTGCGGGATTAGTCTACCTCTAATCCCTATCACAAGACTTCCTCCAGCTACGACAAGATGTACAAGAACTACAAAATAAACCCAGGGGCTGCTCTACTTCACAAACTATCATATTCATGACTACGGGGATTTCAAACCACACAACAAAGTGCTCGATGAATCAAAACAGCACACAAGGAGGATATTTATAGACCAAAGAAGCGGTGCACATGGACCGAGAGCACCAGTGGAACAAACCTAACAAAGGACACGGTGAAAAGACATAATTCAATAAAAGAGAACTCAGGCGTGAAGGAACAGTACTCAACAACAAGCATATTCGGGAGAATATACCAACACTGTACAACCCGTGAACAAAAGGCATTTACATTCAACCACCACCATACAACTACACCTGACAACAGCAGACTCTACCTCTGAAAGCAGCAGACTCTACATCTGAAAGCAGTAGACTCTACATCTGACAACAGCAGGCTACTAGAGAATATGCCAAGATTTCATATCCGAGTTCTTTTTGAAGAATGCTCGGGGGCTACATCAAGGGAAGTTCTCAGTTCTTTGAACAACTCAGATTCAAGACCCTCCAACTCTTTGTTCCAAATAGCAAGAGGCTCGGGGGCTACACTCAGTGAGTGTACTTTTTCTTCAAAAAAGCGCACATCACTCAAAAGACTTCTTCAAGTCAAGAGTTGTAAAACGACACAGGATTCAAGACCCTCTAACTTTTTTTCCAAATAGCAAGAGGCTCGGGGGCTACACCCAGTGAGTGCACTTTTTTAACTTATTCAAGACACACTACTTCAAGACCTCACGATATATCCGAGTTCTTTTTTATAAAGAACCCGGGTATACTCGGCTACTCTTCGGTGAAGGATTAGAGCAACTCCAAGACATGACCCTCCAGCTACTTGTTCCAAGTAGCAAGACGCTTGGGGGCTACACCCAGCTGGATGTGCTTTTTTCTTCAAAAAAGGCACGCACCACTCGAAGATCCCAGAAAGCGCTACATGGTTTCGCTCAAGAAAGCACTCGAACGACGCTTATTTCCACTCGGCAAGACCGGAAGGAACAAGATGAGGCTTCCAGAGCTCAACCATGAAGTGCTCGGGGGCTTGTCGATGCGGGACCCACAGGATACCCCGCAAGGAAGAGAGAAGATCTAGTCTAACTAGGATTCTTCCCATGTAATCTTAGTAGTAGTATTATTCTATAATCCTACTAGGAACTCTCATTGTAAACCAACTAGGATTCTGACCTCCTGACTATATAAAGGAGGGCAGGATTCGTAGAGCGGGAGGATCACAACTTTCACGACTGTAACAACACAACTCCAGACAATCAATCCAACGCAAGGGCTAACACCGACTGGACGTAGGGCTATTACTCGATCAGCGATCGAGGGTCCGAACCAGGATAAATCGACTGTCTCTTGCGTTCACTGTCGAGTTCCGCATACGTTGAAGCCCGAACAAAACTGCCCTGGGGACCCTCGTGGCAGGCTATCGGTGGTCAAACATCGACAGATAGTTTTGCTACGCTCAACAAATGCTTAATGTTAATATTGACTAATGGATATATGCAACCATGAATAAAAGATGGTTTTTAGCAACTTGGTAAGAAGGGGGCTGGAGTGTGGGTTTTTATGCTCTAGTTGCTCTCCATAAGGACTATCACTTAAAGTGGCAACCCAGGACATCCATTTAGCCTTGAGAATCAAATGGGCACGGTCTTAGTCATGTAACTAGTTTTCTCTAGCTTGTTAGTGGTTACCAAAACACGCAAGAGGGGGGGGGTGCCAGGTTGGATATGGCTCTTGTCCTGCCCAAGTGAGTATAGGGCTGTGGTCCTATGTGCCACTTGGGCGGAGAGCATCCATATACACTTGCCGCTGAAACCTTGCAGCTACTAACTTGTTAGGGTAATTAGTGAAAGGCTCCATAGTGAGACCCTGCCATGTCTCCTAGGAAGAGGTATTATGGGCTTTGCAAACCCCGGCACATGGGAATCACGACTCAAGGTGAAAGTGTACACACTCTAGAGAGTTTGATCAAACTGATATATCAGCCGTGCTCATGGACACGAGTGGCCTGGATCCGTTATGTATAGCCAGATATGTGGTTGGATGGGAGATATCTTTAATATTGATGCTATAACTACTTTACACATGGGAATGGGTTTTCTCATTAAGTTAGCAACTCAGATATAAAAATAAAATATGATCAACTAAAATGCTGACCGCAGTAACGCGTGTCAAGCCTCTGAGCCTGGCATCCCCATAGTTATACTTGCTGAGTATGGTGCACTCACGCTAATCATTGTTCAACAAAAATCCCGGATGGGTACCAAATGGTGGAGTACTTGAGGAGTTTCTAGAAGAGTTCTAGGAGATCTAGGTTGAGGGTGCCACCAGTTAGAGTCCTAGTGGAGTGGAGCCTAAAGATAGAGACGCTTTCGCTATGTTAAGGTTTTGAGCTACAATATTGTAATGTAGTAAACATTGCACTTGTGCTGATATTAATACAATTTGTAAGTATATGTGGATTGGGACTTCCTGGGCCCACATATACTCTTCCCTTAGTTTTATTTATAAAACTAGGTGTTACAAATTGGTATCAGAGCAGTGCTGATTGCAGGATGCTCAACCTAGTTAGAAATGGTCATTTTAAGGACTCTCTCTACCTTGTATTTTAATGAAAAAGTATGCTTATTTCCTTTTCTCCAGTCTATTGAAAATTTTGTTATGCTATTAGACCCTTGATCTCATCTTTTCTTGGGTGGCCTGGATGAAGGAGATGATGAACCCTTGTTAATCTTTAGAAGACTACCCTTTATGTAAAAAGAATGCTTAGTATCGAGTTTTAGTTGAGTCTTATGCATGCCAAGTGTAGCTAAATATTTGCATGTTTGTTATTATGCTTATGTCTGATTTGGATTTTTGTACTAAGTGTGGATGGGTTGTGGGGTAATGTCCACAACTACATCTAGTTTTAAGAACTAAGGTATAAGGCTTAGTGAAATAGATAGTGGGGTTTCTCATGTGGTATGTCTCTCATCAAGCTTTCATACCCTTACTCGCTTATCTCTTATCTTGCATCTCTTATCAAGTCATCTACAATTTGAAGAATGTTGAACTGATGAAACACATGTTTGGAACAATGGTTAAAACCAGGAATTCTACTCGGGGTGGGAATAATCAGAACCAACCACCTCCTTCACCACAAGTCCCTATGGAGTAGTAGCTTATGATGCAAACTCAATTAATGCAACAGATGGCACAGAGTATCCAACACTTGCAAAATAATCCTCCACAACATGCTCCACAAGTCAAAAGTAAGCGGGGTGAAATCTTGAAGGGACACCCGCCAACCTTCAGTCACTCTCCTGACCCACTACAAGAAGATGATTGGCTTCGTGCAGTGGAGAAGCAACTTGAAATTTCCC
This sequence comes from Miscanthus lutarioriparius, assembly GCA_904845875.1. Taxonomy (NCBI): domain Eukaryota; kingdom Viridiplantae; phylum Streptophyta; class Magnoliopsida; order Poales; family Poaceae; genus Miscanthus; species Miscanthus lutarioriparius. Next base: position 75,167 of record CAJGYO010000124.1, read on the forward strand.
AATGCAATGATCATGAAAAGGTGCTTTATGCAACAGGGCAACTCCAAGGAGCTGCACTTGATTGGTGGGAAGCATTTCAGTATGGCCACCCTAATCCCAACCAAATTACATGGGTGGAATTCAAAGCTAGTTTCCGCTCACATCATGTGCCAACGAGACTTATGAAGCTTAAAAAGAAGGAGTTTCTCAACTTGAAACAAGGAGGAATGTCCGTGAGTATAGGGATAAATTTACCCAACTTTCATGTTATGCACCCACATATGTTGATGAAGATTACAAGAAGCAAGAACTATTCATGGAGGGTTTAAATGATAGCTTGTAGTACTAGTTACTCTCTCATAGCTTTGCCAGCTTCTAGCTGCTAGTTGATAAGGCCCTGGTGATTGAAAATAAACGGCGTGAAATGGAGCAGAAAAAGAGGAAGTTTCAAGAGCAACAGTCATGAAGCAATAATCATCCTCGCCATGTTTAACCCCAGAATAATAAGCAAGAAACATCAAGAGCAGTGCAATGTGGCTAATCACACTAAGAATCTATAGCGTACCTGCAGCAACAAGTGCAATATCAAACTCAAGCTCCTTCACAAATTCAAACAAAAAATGCCCCAATGAAGATTAGCACTTCCAACACCCCTGTTGTAGCAAGGAATAACAAGTTCTGTGGTTGTGGTGAGTTTGGCCACTATTCTTACAATTGTCCAAAGAAGGTAACACAGAATTCTCAGGGTCAGCTTAGTTGTCAGAAGCTGAAGAATTCATCTGCAAGCAAGTCACAACAGCAGAATTATGTGTGTGGCAAAGTTAATCATGTGACCACTGAGACTGCCCAAGAAGCACCAAAAGTAATGCTTGGCATGTTCCTAGTTAACTCTAGTATTGCTTAAGTTCTTGTATTGCCTATCCATTTGTCAAGAAACATGGTATACCCACACATGCTATGAAACTCCCTATGATAGTTAGCTCACCAGGAGGTGAAGATGAAGCTAAGTTAAGATGCCCTGCTGTGAGTTTGGTTCTAAGGGGGGTAGAGTTTACTGCCAGTCCAATAGTTTTGAAAACAATAGGAATTGAGCTATTTCTAGGTATGGATTGTGTCGGTGCAGAAAGTGACCAACAAGTAAATATTTGTAGTTTTGCCGTATGTTATGATCGGAGGTGGCCAAGCACTCAATGCCACAGGGTTTATACTGGTTCAGGCAACGTGCCCTACGTCCAGTTTGAGTCGGTCGGTGACTTTATTCCTGAGCCTAGGTGCTCGAAGTTTGCAGTGGGGTTACAAATGAGAAGGAGAAAGATGGCGGGTACAAGAGGTCCAGTCGGACTTCGGTCGAAAGGGCCGAGAGTGACAAGAGCTCCGCTATGAGCTAAGTGTTCGAGCATGTGCTCGTGGTTTGAACCTGGTGGTTCTGCTGTTGTGTGCTAGTGAACTTGATCGATCTAATGAATCTAGAATGACTTGAATCTAATTGTTGGGAGAGAGCGCATCCTCTTTAATAGATGAAGGGGATGGCCTTATAAGTGAGAGGGAGAGAGTATGCATGCTTCTAAGTCTTGTTGCCCACGTCGGCGGGTATAAGATGATGGTAGGCGCCCACAACATTATTGGATGTCAGATGCACGTGGGAGGTTGCGTCGTCTTGTTTGGGTATGGCAGACGTCGGTGCCTGCCACACTGTTGATACCCAGAGGCATGCAAAGGGTTTTTACCATGTTCGTCCGGTACGGTAAAAGCCGGCGCCCACAACACTATCGATGCCCAAAGGCATGTGGGGGGGCCTCATCGTATGGGAGTTAATGGCGCCCACATTACTGTAGGGGAAAATGTCGGCGCCTACAACACTGTTTGGGCTCTGTTGTGCTAGGGAGGTTGCAGAGTACTGTTTCTACAGGTGTACAAGGTACGGTCCCTGGTATCATGGTTTGACTTGTGCACCCTGCCTTGATTTCTCTGTTCGTTCCCTGGTCCTTTCCGAGCGAGCGTCCCCGGTCGGTTGATCCTAGTCGGCTCCGAACGTGCCCATCGGAGAAGAGCAGTGAGCAGGGGTTTGGCACATCCCCGGTCGGAGACGCGGGGTCAGAGTCAGAAGTAGTGCTTTAGCCGGCCTTCTGGTCGGCGAGGCCGTCTGGAGGCGGGCTGGAGACCGAAGTGAGTATTCCAATCAGAGAGGTGGACCGGAATCAGGAAGCGGGCGCTGTTCCTCCTCGGCCAGGCCTCCCGGTCGGAGATTCGATCGCCCCTTTGGCCAGTCATTTAGGTACTTGGGCCGGCTCATGAGTTGCGCGTTGTCTGCTTGGGCTGAGCCTTTGTTGGGAAGCCGGTCCACAAGGGACCCTGGGTTTATGAACCCGACAGGAGCCCCCGAGCCCCTGGGCGATTCGTGTAGAATCGTCCGGGGGATTCTTGTCTTGACGGCGGGTGCGCGCGAGCGCACCCGTGGGTGTTGTCCCCTAAGCCCCCGAGCGATTTGGGTAGAATCATCTGGGGGTTTTTTCGTGTTGCCAGCGGGGAAGTTTTCGTTTTGTCAGCGGGTGCGCGTGAGCGCACCCGTGGGTGTAGGCCCCGAGCCCCCGGGTGATTCGAGCAGAATCGTCCGGGGGGTTTTGTCAGTGGACGTGTGTGCGTGTTTGTTAGTCGAGACGGAGTCATCAACCAAGGTGTCGTTGTGCAACCGAGGCGGTTTTAGTTTTTAGGGATCGGGTGAGATGGAGCTCGCGGATCCTGGCGTCGCTGCGCGCCGTGGGATCGGGCGAGGCAGTTAGTTTTAGGGATCGAATGAGATGGAGCTCGCGGGTCCTAGCATCAGTGCGTGCCGTGGGATCGAGTGATTCGGAGTCATGGATCCTGGCCTCGGTGCAGCCCACGCAGCCGAGGCAGTTTGTTAGTTAGTTTAGGGATTGGGCGAGCCGGAGCTCGGATCCTGATGGGGCGAGTTCGGGGTTGCAGACCCAGGCATATTTTGGTGTGCAGTCGAAGCATAGTTGGATGGGGTGAGTTCGGGGTTGCAGACCTAGGTGTTTGGTGTATAATCGAAGTGTAGCCGGATGGGACGAGTTCGGGGTCGTAGACCCAGGTGAAGCATAGCCGGATGGGGTGAGTTCGGGGTCGCTGACCCAGGCGTTTGGTGTGCAGTCGAAGCATAGCCGGATGGGGCGAGTTTAGGGTCGCAGACCCAGGTGTTTGGTGTGCCTTGAGCCCCCAAGCCTTGTTGGGCTTTTGGTAGGGGTCGGTTTGAGTTGTGTGCGTTACCCCATCCTTGGTTTCTCACAACCGGTGGGGATGAGTTTTGTCACTTGTCCCGATCGCTCGGGCTCAAGTGACACGCTCGGTGAGTTCGCTAATGGGTATGATTGAGTGGAATCTGGGTCCATCGTTCGTGATGGGGTCGGCATAGCCCTCTTGTGACATTCCACTGCTCCTTTACTTGCAACCCGATAGATGCCTGGGTCATTCCGGAGATCGACTCGGGTGGCCTGACGGCCTCCCCTTGATGGAGATTCTTTGGGCTTGGCGAGAGGTTTAGGATCAAATAAGAAGGTTGAGATGTCCTTGTCTGCTTCAGGGCAGACTGGGCGAGGGCCGCACAGGGCTCATCTGTGTTTTCTCCCCTGGCTCTGTTTGACATGGGGCGGCCTCGAGCCCTTCGTGGGCTGGCCTTCGAACCTCGGTCGGTCGTTGCTCATATCGAATGAGGCAACTGCCACTTCGTGACACAACACGGAGCGTTGTGATTCATGTCGCTGCATGTGCGATGCTTAGTTCCCGAGGCCCCGGGTGGTTCAGGGCCTGAATTGTCCACGGGGCACGGCCGTATGGAATGAATGTGTGTATGGATGTATGAAATGATTATTAAGAAATAGCGGGGGTCGGTAGCGTTACCTTGATGAGTCGAGTGACCGGTTTGAAGAGCTCCAGTTGGAAATGTCCGACCGGGACCCGCGCTCGTCGTTCGTGCCAGAGTCGGCATGGGCTACATGGGGCGTCCCTTTGCTCCTTACTTGTCCCTCGATGTGTTTTTCCTGAGCTGTTCGATCGACTTAGGAAGCCCGGTGGTCTCTCCTAGTAGAGATCCCATGTTTTTGGGTTTTTCCAAGTCCCGCCTGGGGAAGCGGAGGGCCACCTGTGTGCGGTGGCGCTTTGGTTCTTGTGCCCGGCGTGCGGTAGTGGTTTGGCATGCGGTAGTGGTGGGACATGCCTAGGCCACGTCCTGTCCGATCAGGCGCCGTTCCATCGGGTAGGGCGCGTCTCATGGATCACGGTGTGTCCCATCGTATCCCATCTGCATTTAATGGGAAAGAGAAAGGTTTTTTCGCTCTGCCATTTCGACTTTCCCGATCGGCGCTCCTTCCCCAACTGCTGTGCCCTTTTCCTTAAGTAGGAGAAGGGAGAAGGTTTTTTCTCCCAGTTCCTTCGCCTGTTCCCCATCTGCCGCCTCCTCTCATTTTGCTTCTTCCTGAGAGCGTCCCTAAGAGCCACGGCGGTTCCTAGGAAAGAAAAGGGAGAGAGCGAGGGAGTGGGAAAAAGCTCACAAATCCTTTCGTGAACCTAGAGCGAGATGTCGGACTGGAGGTCATCCACCATGAGGGAGTCGGTGTTGAAGGCCTTTGCCGTGAAGGGGTTTCTGTCGCCAAAGGAGGTGGCGCACTGGAGGGCTCCCGGGAGGGAGGAGTTCCTGCAACCTCGGCCTAACGAGGTGGTTTCCTTTCTCGCCTTCCATGAGCGTGGGTTAGGATACCCCGCACACTGGTTCCTGCGTGGGCTCCTCAATGAGTGGGGTCTAGAGATGTAGCACCTTAATTCGACGGGGGTGCTGCATATTACCGGCTTCGTCACCGTCTGTGAGGCCTTCCTAGAGATGGAGCCACACACATACTTCTTCCTACGACTGTTCTCTAGGCGAGCTTTGCTGGTGGGGAATCCGCCCGAGGTCGCGTTGGTGGGGGGCTTCGTCCTGTAGAGGAAACTGAGCGCGGGGGGCTGGTATCCTGCGTACATCCCCTGCGACTCCAACCGAGGGTGGCATGGGGAGTGGTTTTATATCAGGAACCTGGTGGAGGCGTCGTTCCCGGCGTTCACCGGCGGGAGGCTGGAGAAGCAGGATAGTTGGTCATGGGGTCCTGCCCGTCGGGAGAAGAAGAAGGTGGAGATCATCGAGGAGGAGCTCCAGAAGCTCATGAGGCGTGGCCTTGACGGGGTGTGGGTGTTCCACACCCTCTATCGCCGCTGGGTTGCTCTGTTGGCGGAGAGGTCATGACCAATGTGGAGGTACGGCAGCCCATCGGACCCTGATCATATGTCATCATAGGAGCTGCCAGATGACGAGGTCTGGTGTCACCTTGATTGGGTGTTGTAGCTGAAGCCCAAAGAGAAGGTCGATGGGAAGCCTGCCCCTTTCAACTTCGCGATCGTGTCCAGACTGGTATGCTCCCTTCTCTTCAATCCGTGCTTCTTCCTCCGCTTTCCTATTTTTTGATTTCAAGTTGCCTGTTCTATAGGGACTTAGAGTTTACAAGTCCCGGCTACACCTTCCCAAAGGACCGGAGGGTGTGGCTCGGCAGGCCGCCCAGATGGAGGCGGTGGATGCTAGGAAGAAGAGAACCAAGGAGGTTCGGTGGAAGCAAGAGAAGGAGCAAGAGATCGCCAGGCGCGTGAAGGCCGGGGAACATAGGAGCGACGTTGAGTCGGAGATCGAGTCGGAGGATCCCACGGAGGTGGATGACATGGTTTTCTCTGAGGAGGAGGAAAGCCAGGAGGTCGTTGTGACCTTGGTGGAGCGTCGCGACCCTGCGGCGACGTCTGCTGGCGATGAGCGGGAGGCGGAGAGCCACGCCGCGGTTCCCATGCCGAGGAAGCATGTGGTGAGCGTAGACGACGCCGATGAACGGGAGGCGAAGCGGGCGCGGTCACCACGCCCCTCGGTGGCGTCGCCGGTCTCATCCCCGCCTGCCGCGGGTGCGACCGAGCAAGCTAGTCGATCAAAGGATTGGGCTTGCACCCATGCGTCGCCGAGACCAGTGCCAGTGCATGACTCGCAGCGGGAGGATGCCCCGCCTACTGCTCCGATCGGGGCATCCCGAGCCGAAGGTCGCGGCAGCCTGCAGGCCGGGCAGGAGCCGGTTGGAACGACTTCGCCCCCGGCTGAAGTGAGAGGGCATGAGTCACAGCCTAGGAGCGGTCCTCACCTTGCGGGCCCGTCAATGCCGGGTCTTGGCTTCAGAGTCGTGCCGCTTACCTCCCGGTATATTTTTCTTTGTTTCTTTTTGATTATGCTGTCGAGTCTTTTTTGGAGTATGGCTGACCCGTACTCTTTGTTAGCGGTCGAACGATGATGGGGTTGAGTATCGCCCCAACTTTCATGCAAGAGGTTTGGATGCCCACCCTGCAGTGCATCACGGCGAGCGGTGGGGGGAACAGGGTGGTGGTGGCGAACCCTTCCCTTCTGGGGGCGGTGCTCCCCGGGTCGGTGGCTAGTGTGGCGGCTGAGGCGGCGACGGTGCTGGCGGTGATCCTGGTGGTGATGACGGAGGCTTTGCCGGTGGTGTCCCTTGCGGCCCCTTCTCCACCAGCTACGGCGGAAGAGGAGAAGGAGACCGAGCCCCCTGCCTCACCGGGCGGAGGGCTGCACGGCTCACCCTCACGGTTGGAGCTGAAGGCGTCCGGGGGAGACACAACTGGGACGGAGTCGAAATGTCCGTCGACGGCCCGTGCAACCGAGGTGGTGGAGATCCCATCCGACGATGAGGTGGATGATGCGGTGGAGCTACCGGTGCCATCGCGGGAGCTGGCGATGGTTCGGTTGGAGGCTGGGCCCTCCGGCGGGCTGTCGGAGGGTGATCTGGAGTGGCCCTACCTCGAGGACCCATCAAAGGTGTGGTTAGTCCTTCGAGATTCCTAGGAGTGTCAGCTCTGGGACATCCTTGGGGGGAAAGGACTTGCCATGGAGTCCAAAGTCGCCAACCTATCGGTGAAGCTTGTGGATGCCCAGTAGCGGGTTAAGTCCTCCCAGCAGTTAGTCAAGGTCGACCTGCAGCTCGCCATAGAGGTGAGTTTCTGGTATTTGTCCTTGACCTCTGAGTCTCTTGTTGGTTGCCTCAGCATGCTTGCTTTTTGTTTTCGTAGGGTCTGAAGGAGATGTCATCCCGCACGTCCCACTTCCTCCAGATGGAGCATGCCCGGGTGACTGAGCTTGAGCGTCAGCTAGAGTTCGCCCGCCGTGAGTCCTAGGACCGGGCGGCCGAGGTGACCACGGTGCGGGTGGAGGAGCATCGTTGTAACACCTTGGGTGTTAGCCTTGCATAACTTGACTTGCATAACATGAGCATGATCATCAAGCATTCATAAACAAGCATTTACAACTGAAACATTGGATTGAAACATCTGCAACGTTTGCTTGTTATCGCATGTTTCTTAAACATATGCAACTTTTCTCATTATTTCATGTCTCCATGTGTCTATGCATATGATCATGAGGGGACACAGGTACTTGGTGGATGTGAGTCACACAAACATATAGCAACACCTAGGTTAGCAAATAGGACTTTTGTTAATGGTCACATTTCCTGAACCAACACTTAAGCTTCATGTGATTACACTAGCTAGCCCTATGAGTGACTACTACATGAAATGATTGAATGACCTTGCAAATGGCTTAAACATGTTTAGAGTATCATTATGAACAACTTTGATATTCATGGTTAAGGGTAATTAGGTCATTAAGCCATGATTTGAAGTGTATCATCATTTAAAAGTGACATGTTTGACCAAGTTTGAACTAGGTGTTAGAGACCTTGCATGGAGGAGATCACTAAAGCAAAGTTGTAGTATTTGACATAAGGAACAACTTTTATTTTTGGGTCATTGACTGATTTAGCTCCTAACATGCTTGAATTGAGATCACAAAAATCAGCAAAATCAACATTTCAACACTTAAGAAATTTTCTAAGTCTTTGTTCGACTGACAGCCTGACAAACCCAACTTGGTGATGACATTACTCGTTATTGGTTGAGAATTAGAGCATGATCTTTGAACAAGAATTGTAGAGGGCACTTAGGGCTACAAATTTTGTTTTGGGATCATTCACTGGTTTGCTTTGCATCGAGAGAAAATTCGAACGAAAAACTCGTCGTCAGGCTCGGCTTTGCTTAACTGAATGAACTGATTGGAGAGCTTCAGTGGCCGACCGGTTCAGACCTTGGCCGTCGCGTGGACGCGAGGTTGGCCGCGCGTCGCCGGCGCCCTGCCTAGCGCGGCAGAGCCTAGCCAGAGAGCGCGTTTAAGTCACCTGCGCTCGCCCGCTCCATCCCGCGCTCCATTTTCTTTTCCCGACTCCTCCGTCGCTGGTCAAAGCACCACCGCAGCCGCCGAGCACCTCCTCGCCTCCGCCGTCGCCATAGCAGCGCCAAGCCTCGCTGAGCCGCCCATTCGTCACCACAGCGGCACCACCGTCACCCTAGCAGCTCACCGCCTCCACCAGTGCCCGCTGCCGGTGCTTGGTAAGCCACAACAACGTGCACGAGCTTGCCGAAGCTCCGCCGCTAGCCCCGTCACCGTGGCCACGCCGCCACCGACCACCCCAAGCTATGATAGGGCGCTAGCTAGGTCCGCCGTAGCTCGGTGATGCTCGGTGTAGCGTTCGATCGATTTGCCGTAGTCTCCACCGGCGCCTCGCCGTCGTCCAGCGCCACCGCTCTGCCATGAGCGCCGCCGCCGTTGCTAGCACCGACGAGCAGTCCCACCAAGTAGATGGTTGTGTGCGCAAAGTCGAGTAGAACATCTGGTGAAGATGTCATCGCCGGCGAACTCACCGCCGTTGAGTTCTGGCCGCGCTAGTAGAGTAGCGCCACCGGCCCTGTTTTCATCTCGATGACATGTGGGGTCCCCTGACCAGCGGGTCCCACCGGTCAGCGACTCTGTAGTTGAAAGATAGTTCATTTGATTCCAGTTTTTGAATTCTTTTGTGATTTTTATATCTTCAGTTTGGTAGCTTTAAAAATTGTGAAATAAATTTGTTAGTGTTCCTTAGGAAGTGTAGTATTTAGAAAAAATATGTTCTTAACATTTACCATAGAAATTTTGGGAAATTTAAATAGAGATTTGCAATGTGTTTTTGAATGCATGCAAACTTGTTTATTTTATATCTAGAGTTCCTGTGCTCCAAAAATTATGAAATTTTTGTGGTAAGCTATTCTTGTCATGCATGAACTCTGGTAAAAATTTGAGTATCAGTGCATATGTAGATTTGTAGTTATAGATTTTTATTTTATAATTAGGAGATCCTTGTTTGAATTTTTTAAAAATTATTTAGGAATCCAATATTCATGCAATTTGTTGGAGGTTATCCTCTTAGTATATGGATGCTAAGAAAAATAGGAAATCTGTTGCTTGACACTTTTCAATAGGGTTTTCTATTTATGCTATTTCAAGCCTTGCTGCCTTGTCATTTTTGTATAGGATATTTTATTTGGCAAAATGGCATGAAATTTTTACAGTAGTCTATTGGTAGCACTAGTAAGCCACTGTAATTTTCTGAGAATTTATGATGCACATTTGGTATAGGTTTATTATTTAACCTATGTGTCCAAATAAAATAATAAAGGCATTTAAATAAATAGTTTGGGCTTCACCATTATGTTTTCTTGGATGTATTTGGTATGCTTAAACTGTTGGTAGACTTTTGGTTGTAAAAATTTGAATACTTATATGAAGTAGAAGTATTGTTACTTTATAATGCGAATTGGAATAGTTTCCGGACAGATTCTAGAGTTTGCTAAGTTGCATGATAGGGATGATGTTTGCTGTAAAAATGGTTAATAACAAAGTTGTAGATAATTTGATAAGCTTTCCAGAAAGTCCAGGATCACTGCATTTGGATTAGTAGACCTCCTGTTATGAGTAAAACAAGTAGCTGCTATTTTGTGATATAGTAGATGCATTGTGGAAGTAGTAATTAAATAATCGAGAAGAGATATGCACCTACTCAATAAACATGATGCACTTGTTAACATATATGCATTCATAATACTTATGCCATATTCATGCATCTAGGATCGGAGGAAGAGATAACGTTGCTGGAATTCGAAGAAGTAGAGGAAGGGGACCAGCAGGAGAATCCTCAAGCCGCAGCTCCCGAAGGCGAGGAGCAGAATCTTGAAGAGCTTCCGGAGTGCCCTGATCACCGCCCTACTTCTTTTCTGCGAGGCAAGCCTCGGAGCATTCTAAGTCTCCTAGTATTTTACAAATGATTACTTAAGTACTTATGATTGATGCATTAGGTTATAAGAGTTGAATGGAACCACTTGATGCATATACATTCCTTGTCCAGCTATTACACCTTTAACCGGTATAGGTCCAGGATCGAATATATGCTTAGCCATGCTTAGACCGGTAGAAGTCGGGTGATTTCCTATCACCTGCGAGATATAGGTGGATACCGGAGCACGGTTGGTTATAATTGCTATCGTGGAAAAGAACCATGGTTAATGTAAATGGAGACCGGGCGGGATGTCGATAGAGAAGCAACAAGACATGGAGGTCTTGGGTGTGGATCTATCCCCATCTGTGTCGATTAAGGACCGTACTGTTGTTGGCGCTTCTGACAAGATTGAACGCATGCCTCTCACTTAGCTGGCCGGATAACTCGTTCCGACCATGAAGCTGAGTAATTCAACTTAGGCCGGGACCCGTTCTGTTGTGCGCTCCTTCCAGGGAACGATCAGACTGAGCCCAAGGGCAGGCTAGGCCTGAACGTCCTGGCATCTGGTGTTCCAGATTGTGCGGCGTGGTACGGACCCGCGAAATGTGTACCTGAGTTGTATCAAAGGTGACCTAAGGCTATCGTGGCTGGTAGACCTGGGTTTGTGTTAGGAATAAATTCCCAGCTGGTTGAAATCGATTCGAATCGCCGTCTCTCCCGGATAGTGAGAAACATGGCTAGTCCCAACATCGTAGTAACTGTGTTATGGAACATGATGGTTCGAATGAATATGTAATTTCAATACCTGTTATGGTTACTATTGTATGCTTTTAAATTTATATACCACATGTTTGGCACAGGATAGTTGCTAATCTAGAGATGGATAGTTATAAATAATTGATAAGGGAATCCTAATTGTACAATAAGCCAATTGCTTTTATGCAAAATGTTGTCAAGCTACCTCCACTTATACAGCCTTGCATAATCCTTGGAGTCATTTTATTTCTGGTTTATGACGGGTAAGTCTAGCTGAGTACCTTCTCGTACTCAGGGTTTTATTTCCCATGTTGCAGATGGCACTGTGTATCATGGTTATTGTAAGAGTTGCTTCTATCCCGCCGTGGATGAGGAGTAAGCCTTGGGCAGGCTTCTTTATTAATCCCTGTCTTTGCTTTTGTGGACCGTGATCGTATCTTGGCACTGTACTAAACTATGTTGGAAACTTTACTTTCAAACTTAATTTGCTTCCGCTTTTATCTATCAAACTCAGTTTGTAATAACTTTTATTCGTACTCTGATGGAGAAATGTATCTGTGAACTTTATGTAATATGTGGCATGTATGTTGAATCATGTACGATCTTGGTTGTTGTAAATCGTTTATCGAGACCCGTCGTGGTACTCGACGGACTACCGGGTTTATATGGGATCAAGTATGACAGTGTGACCGCTTGCGGGCTGCCATTGTACTTGTACTCTTATAAATTGGTCGGTTTTGCGACAGCTGGTATCAGAGCAAGATTTAACGTTAATTGTCACATGTGTATTTAAAACAAAAATTTTTGTTTTCCAAAAACCCTTCTCTAGCAACTGATAGCTATATAATAGGTATTTGAAATCTAAAGTGTGCCAATGATCACTTTCCATATGCCCAAATTAAGGACTATTAGGTGGCTATTTAAGTACTAACATGGGGGTTTTTACTTCGTCGTCCATACGGCGTGCTATTGTATGGATGTCATTCACTTGAATGGTAATGAATGGATCAAATGCCTCTACGCCAAGGTAAGATGACGAGTGACATGACCGCAAGATGTGAGCGTGCGGTCGGGGAGAGTTATCTTGGTACGGCTATGTATGCATGCTTGCATGTGTATATGGTGCGTATTTAATTGTGGGTTTAAATTATTGTTGGGAAGATTGATACGGAAGTATATGTATGGGTATACATATATAGAAGTATTTACAATTACATTCTGCATATTTCATTATGGGTTTAGGGCTGAAATGAAATCTTATGCAGGTACACTAACACCGAAACGTGTAGCTTGACTAGTTACGCTATTTATGAGAGAACATATGTATGCCACCATGTCTACCGCTAGAAACAAATTTTTCCTAAGTTTGTGAGGACGTACGGAACGAGCATGCATCATGATAATTATTATTCACATAATTAAATTGTTCCTCCCCTTATAAAATTCTTACTCGGTTATGTAACTCTTATCCATTATGGTCTTGTCTCACCAAGTGGTACATGTTAATGGTGCAGATGGCACGCACAAAGCAGACCGCTCACAAGTCCACCGGAGGCAGAGCTCCCAGCCATCAGCTTGCTCCACGTACCCGTCAACGTCACACGTTTCTTGGAGAGTTTGGGATGCCTACACTCTTGTGGAGAGTGCTCAGCTATGTAGGCTATCCTGATGGAATGGAGCCCTGCTACTTTTGGGCAAATGAGCAGTTGGGGGAAGGTCTCTTAGTTACTGTGGAGGCTGTTGTTCGTCCCCGAGGTGATGATTCTGAGTGGACAGGTTGGTCTTATGAGTCAACTGGCAGGACTATTGAAGAAGCAGCTGGCAGGGCAGCCTTTGGGATACTGAGGGATATCATGGATCGTTTTCCTCAGGAATTGGCAGCCGCTTTGGTTGGAGTCTTTCTGAGGGGCAACCCCTCCACTAACTCATGGCAGCAGGCAAGAGGAAGACCTTTGGATATTGGTGCAGCAGAAGGGCAGAACAGTGATAACCCTGCCATGAGCGCCATGTTCGCAGTGATGAAGGTGTTAGATGGAGTAGAAGGTAGCCTAAGACGTGTGTCTGGTGCTCTTGGTCATGCCCGCGATGATCGATGTCAACTTCAGAGGGAGCACAACACCGAGATTGAGAGGCTCAATGTAGAGATGGCTCGGTTAACTCACCAGAGGAATGCAGCCTGGTCCAGAGAAGATGTTCTGAGAGCTCGACAGTTTGAGCTGGAGCAGCAGCTGGCCAATGCGGAAGAATACAATGACAACCTACATGAGGAGGTTCATCTGCTGAATAATCAGCTCCACCCTTATGTTCCGCCTAGAGCCGTAGAGATGGATCTAGAAGAGGATGAGGAAGAAGAAGAAGTGGAGCCTGAAGAAGAAGTGGAGCTTGAGGAAGGAGATGACGCCCACCCGTGCTGGAGCTGGTAGCATTCACGATGGCAATGGTGATGACTTACCACCACCACCACCGCCGCCGTCTGCTCAGGAGTTCTTTGCTCAGTTCTTGGGGAGCCAAAGGACAATGGAAGAAGCTCTGCGCCTCATCGCGCAAAACACCGCTCGTGGCCACCCACAGCAACCAGGGGCTGAGCCAAATCAGCACAGTACATTCAAGGAATTTCTGGATACAAAGCCTCCTATCTTCAAGGTGGCTGAGGAACCACTATAGGCTGACGAGTGGCTCAACACCATTGAGCAGAAGTTTCGCTTGCTAAGAGTCACCAAGCATCTGAAAGCTGAGTATGCTTCTCATCAGCTGCAAGGACCAGCAGGGATCTGGTGGACACATTTCCTATCATCCTTGCCTGCTAATGCACGAGTGACCTGGGAACAGTTCAAGCTGGCTTTTAGGGGACATCATATTCCCGCGGGCCTAATGCGCATGAAAGCTGCTGAATTTATGAGGCTCACTCAGGGAACGAAGACTCTCACAGAATACATGCATGCATTCAACAACCTGTCTAGATATGCTCTAGGTTTTGTGGATACTAAGGAGAAGAAGATAGAGAGTTTCAAGCGAGGCCTGGGTACCAAACTGATGAAGACCATGGCCAATTCTAGGTGTGCCACTTACAACGAGTTTATTAGTGATGCTCTGACCCAGGAAAACCACAATAATATGCATGCAACTGCTAAGAGTCGCAAGAGGGCATTTGAGGCAGGTGCCTCAGGATCTTCACATGCAAGAGCGCCTATCACAGCTAGGCCACAATTCCGTCCACCTGCACCCAAGTTTAGGCCTCCACCACCTAAAGCTCAGAATAACAGGCCACAGAAACCATTCCGTAAGGTGTTCACAATTACCTTGCCAAAAGGAAATGGTAGTCAGGATAGCTGCACCGGATTCAGAAATAATCAACCATGTTTCAACAGCAACCAATTGGGTCATTGGTCCAAGGAATGCCCCCACCCCAAGAAGAATGGCAACCCAAATCAGAACAATCAGAGATAGGCGAACACAAGGGCACGTCCAGGATACGTGCATTATACCATGGTTGAGGAAGTGCCCGCGGGAGAAGTTGTCATGGCTGGTATGTTTCTCGTCAACAAGCATCCCGCTGTTGTTTTATTTGATTCGGGAGCTTCTCATTCATTTATGAGTCAAGCATTTGCATCTAGACATGATCAAGAAATAATTGAAGTAAGCAAAGGGGGTTATAACATAAGTTCAGCAGGGGGTACTGTTACTACCAAAAAGATAGTCAAAAATGTACTCATCTCTATACAAGGGAGGGAGTACACAACGGATTTGATAATATTGCCCGGGTTATCAATAAGTGTAATCTTAGGCATGAATTGGATGAAGGATCATGGTGTTCTTATTGACACTAGCACCCGCACTATTATGTTGAGGGAACCCACGGGAGGGAATGCTTTTCTAGTACCACTCTTCCGCAATTTTGAACTCCAACATTTAGCTTGCGCTATCCAAACCACCACACTTTGTGATATCCCCGTAGTTTGTGAGTTTCCGGATGTATTTCCAGAGGAATTACCAGGCTTACCACCTGATAGGGAGGTGGAATTTAAGATTGAGTTAGTGCCAGGTACAGCACCCATATCAAGAAGGCCCTATAGAATGCCACCCAACGAGTTAGCGGAACTTAAGGTTCAATTGCAAGATCTATTGGACAAGGGTCTTATTCAACCTAGCTCATCTCCGTGGGGATCTCCAGCTTTGTTTGTGAAAAAGAAGGACAAGTCATTGAGAATGTGTGTAGATTACAGACCACTCAATGCTGTGACCATCAAGAGCAAATATCCATTGCCTCGCATCGACATCTTGTTCGATCAGCTAGCGAAGGCAAAGGTATTCTCCAAAATTGACTTGAGATCAGGCTACCATCAGATAAAGATCAGACCGGAGGATATACCTAAAACTGCTTTCTCTACTAGGTATGGCTTATATGAGTATTTGGTTATGTCTTTCGGACTAACAAATGCTCCAGCCTACTTTATGTACCTGATGAACTCGGTATTCATGCCCGAGCTCGACAAGTTCGTGGTCGTGTTCATCGATGATATATTGATTTATTCAGAAAATGAGTCAGATCATGAAGAGCATCTGAGGATTGTCCTATCCAGATTGAGGGAGCATAAGCTATATGCAAAGTTTAGTAAGTGTGAATTTTGGTTGAGCAAAGTACCTTTCTTAGGTCACATTTTATCAAGAGATGGAATCTCTGTAGACCCATCAAAAGTACAAGAGGTCATGGATTGGAAAGCCCCAACTTCGGTTCATGAAGTTCGGAGTTTTCTAGGGTTAGCAGGATATTATCGTCGTTTCATTCCAGATTTCTCAAAGATAGCTAAGCCTATGACCAGACTACTTCAAAAAGATGAGAAGTACAAATGGACACCAGAATGTGAAGCAACCTTTCACACCCTTAGAACTTTGTTGACTACAGCACCTGTGCTAGCACAGCCAGACATTGAAAAGCCTTTCGATGTATTTTGTGATGCATCGGGAATAGGTTTGGGTTGTGTGCTTATGCAAGAAGGAAGAGTTATTGCATATGCTTCTCGGCAGTTGAGAAAGCATGAAGTCAACTACCCCACTCATGATATAGAACTTGCAGCAGTGGTTCACGCATTAAAGATATGGAGACATTATTTGTTGGGCAATGTATGTCATATATATACTGACCACAAAAGTCTCAAGTATATCTTTACCCAGCCAGAACTAAACATGAGACAACGAAGATGGTTGGAATTGATTAAGGACTACAATTTAGAAGTGCATTACCATCCGGGTAAAGCTAATGTAGTAGCCGATGCACTTAGTCGGAAGTTTCATTACAACACCGTGGAAGCATTATTGGAAGATGGATTCAACTTGTTACATCCTGCTGTACTACACAATATCACGATCAGTTGTTCACTTGAGAGCAAAATCATAGAGCTACAACAGACAGATGTAGGAATAAGTCACATCAAGAGAAAAATGCAAGAGCAAGAAACCAAACATTTTAGATTGGACGAAAGAGGTGTATTATGGTTTGAGGACCGACTTGTGGTACCAAAAGACCGTGAGCTAAGGAATCAAATTTTAGATGAAGCTCACTCGTCTAAATTGTCCATCCATCCGGGTAGTAGTAAGATGTATCAAGATTTAAAAACCCATTTTTGGTGGACTAAGATGAAGAAAGAGATCACAGCCTATGTTGCTAGGTGTGATAACTGTTGTAGAGTAAAAGCTGTCCATATGAAATCTGCCGGACTACTTCAGCCATTGCCTATCCCAGGATGGAAATGGGAGGAAATCAACATGGACTTTATCATAGGCCTTCCAATGATGCCACAAGGTCACGATTTAATATGGGTTATTGTTGATCGTCTCACCAAGTCAGCACACTTTATACCCGTGAACACACGGTATATAGTTGGAAAATACGCTGAGATATATGTTTCCCAGATCGTTAGACTGCATGGAGTACCCAAGACTATAATCTCAGATCGAGGACCACAGTTCATAGCTCGTTTCTGGGAGCACTTACACCAGGCTTTGGGAACCAAGCTAATTAGAAGTTCGGCCTACTATCCACAAACTTCAGGACAGACAGAGCGAGTGAACCAAATCCTAGAAGATTTACTTAGAGCTTGTGTTATATCTTCAAAGGGTTCATGGGAGAAATGGTTACCTTTAGCTGAATTCTCCTATGACAACAGTTATCAAGCGAGTATCAAGATGGCTCCATTTGAAGCCTTGTATGGCAGAAAATGTAGAACTCCATTGAATTGGATTGAGCCCGGTGAAAGGAGATACTTTGGTATTGACTTTGTCAATGAAGACGAAGAGCAAGTACGTATTATCCAACAACATATGAAGGCAACTCAATCAAGACAAAAGAGTTATGCCGACAGAAGAAGAAGACCACTGACTTTTGAAGTGGGTGACTATGTGTACTTGAAAGTATCACCCATGAAAGGGGTGAAGAGATTTGGGATGAAAAAGAAGCTTTCACCAAGATATGTGGGACCATACAAGATTGTGGAACGGAAAGGGAATGTTGCTTATAAGTTACAACTTCCACCAGAAATGAGTGCAATATTTGATGTGTTCCATGTTTCTCAGTTGAAGAAATGTCTTCGAGTACCTGAAGAAGCTATTGCACCCACCAACGTGCAGCTTCAATCGGATTTGACCTATGAAGAAAAGCCAATTCGAGTTTTAGAGGAGTTGGAAAGAGTAACACGGAGTAAGATTATTAAGTTCTATAAGGTGGTGTGGAACAATCATAGTGAACAAGATGCTACGTGGGAAAGAGAAGATTATCTACAAGAAGTTTATCCCGCCTTTTTCCAAGAATGGTAGGTCTTGCAAATCTCGGGACGAGATTTTTATAAGGGGGAGGGGCTGTAACACCTCGGGTGCTAGCCTTGCATAACTTGACTTGCATAACATGAGCATGATCATCAAGCATTCATAAACAAGCATTTACAACTAAAACATTGGATTGAAACATCTGCAACGTTTGCTTGTTATCGCATGTTTCTTAAACATATGCAACTTTTCTCGTTATTTCATGTCTCCATGTGTCTATGCATATGATCATGAGGGGACACAGGTACTTGGTGGATGTGAGTCACACAAACATATAGCAACACCTAGGTTAGCAAATAGGACTTTTGTTAATGGTCACATTTCCTGAACCAACACTTTTCCTGGAGCTACCGGTGCCATCGCGGGAGCTGGCGATGGTTCGGTTGGAGGCTGGGCCCTCCGGCGGGCTGTCGGAGGGTGATCTGGAGTGGCCCTACCTTGAGGACCCATCAAAGGTGTGGTTAGTCCTTCGAGATTCCTAGGAGTGTCAGCTCTGGGACATCCTTGGGGGGAAAGGACTTGCCATGGAGTCCAAAGTCGCCAACCTATCGGTGAAGCTTGTGGATGCCCAGTAGCGGGTTAAGTCCTCCCAGCAGTTAGTCAAGGTCGACCTGCAGCTCGCCACAGAGGTGAGTTTCTGGTATTTGTCCTTGACCTCTGAGTCTCTTGTTGGTTGCCTCAGCATGCTTGCTTTTTGTTTTCGTAGGGTCTGAAGGAGATGTCATCCCTTGACGTCCCACTTCCTCCAGATGGAGCATGCCCGGGTGTGAGCTTGAGCGTCGGCTAGAGTTCGCCCGCCGTGAGTCCTAGGACCGGGCGGCCGAGGTGACCACGGTGCGGGTGGAGGAGCATCGTTGTAACACCTTGGGTGTTAGCCTTGCATAACTTGACTTGCATAACATGAGCATGATCATCAAGCATTCATAAACAAGCATTTACAACTGAAACATTGGATTGAAACATCTGCAACGTTTGCTTGTTATCGCATGTTTCTTAAACATATGCAACTTTTCTCATTATTTCATGTCTCCATGTGTCTATGCATATGATCATGAGGGGACACAGGTACTTGGTGGATGTGAGTCACACAAACATATAGCAACACCTAGGTTAGCAAATAGGACTTTTGTTAATGGTCACATTTCCTGAACCAACACTTAAGCTTCATGTGATTACACTAGCTAGCCCTATGAGTGACTACTACATGAAATGATTGAATGACCTTGCAAATGGCTTAAACATGTTTAGAGTATCATTATGAACAACTTTGATATTCATGGTTAAGGGTAATTAGGTCATTAAGCCATGATTTGAAGTGTATCATCATTTAAAAGTGACATGTTTGACCAAGTTTGAACTAGGTGTTAGAGACCTTGCATGGAGGAGATCACTAAAGCAAAGTTGTAGTATTTGACATAAGGAACAACTTTTATTTTTGGGTCATTGACTGATTTAGCTCCTAACATGCTTGAATTGAGATCACAAAAATCAGCAAAATCAACATTTCAACACTTAAGAAATTTTCTAAGTCTTTGTTCGACTGACAGCCTGACAAACCCAACTTGGTGATGACATTACTCGTTATTGGTTGAGAATTAGAGCATGATCTTTGAACAAGAATTGTAGAGGGCACTTAGGGCTACAAATTTTGTTTTGGGATCATTCACTGGTTTGCTTTGCATCGAGAGAAAATTCGAACGAAAAACTCGTCGTCAGGCTCGGCTTTGCTTAACTGAATGAACTGATTGGAGAGCTTCAGTGGCCGACCGGTTCAGACCTTGGCCGTCGCGTGGACGCGAGGTTGGCCGCGCGTCGCCGGCGCCCTGCCTAGCGCGGCAGAGCCTAGCCAGAGAGCGCGTTTAAGTCACCTGCGCTCGCCCGCTCCATCCCGCGCTCCATTTTCTTTTCCCGACTCCTCCGTCGCTGGTCAAAGCACCACCGCAGCCGCCGAGCACCTCCTCGCCTCCGCCGTCGCCATAGCAGCGCCAAGCCTCGCTGAGCCGCCCATTCGTCACCACAGCGGCACCACCGTCACCCTAGCAGCTCACCGCCTCCACCAGTGCCCGCTGCCGGTGCTTGGTAAGCCACAACAACGTGCACGAGCTTGCCGAAGCTCCGCCGCTAGCCCCGTCACCGTGGCCACGCCGCCACCGACCACCCCAAGCTACGATAGGGCGCTAGCTAGGTCCGCCGTAGCTCGGTGATGCTCGGTGTAGCGTTCGATCGATTTGCCGTAGTCTCCACCGGCGCCTCGCCGTCGTCCAGCGCCACCGCTCCGCCATGAGCGCCGCCGCCGTTGCTAGCACCGACGAGCAGTCCCACCAAGTAGATGGTTGTGTGCGCAAAGTCGAGTAGAACATCTGGTGAAGATGTCATCGCCGGCGAACTCACCGCCGTTGAGTTCTGGCCGCGCTAGTAGAGTAGCGCCACCGGCCCTGTTTTCATCTCGATGACATGTGGGGTCCCCTGACCAGCGGGTCCCACCGGTCAGCGACTCTGTAGTTGAAAGATAGTTCATTTGATTCCAGTTTTTGAATTCTTTTGTGATTTTTATATCTTCAGTTTGGTAGCTTTAAAAATTGTGAAATAAATTTGTTAGTGTTCCTTAGGAAGTGTAGTATTTAGAAAAAATATGTTCTTAACATTTACCATAGAAATTTTGGGAAATTTAAATAGAGATTTGCAATGTGTTTTTGAATGCATGCAAACTTGTTTATTTTATATCTAGAGTTCTGTGTGCTCAAAAAATTATGAAATTTTGTGGTAAGTTATTCTTGTCATGCATGAACTCTGGTAAAATTTGAGTATCAGTGCATATGTAGATTTGTAGTTATAGATTTTATTTTATAATTAGGAGATCCTTGTTTGAATTTTTTAAAATTATTTAGGAATCCAATATTCATGCAATTTGTTGGAGGTTATCCTCTTAGTATATGGATGCTAAGAAAAATAGGAAATCTGTTGCTTGACACTTTTCAATAGGGTTTTCTATTTATGCTATTTCAAGCCTTGCTGCCTTGTCATTTTTGTATAGGATATTTTATTTGGCAAAATGGCATGAAATTTTTACAGTAGTCTATTGGTAGCACTAGTAAGCCACTGTAATTTTCTGAGAATTTATGATGCACATTTGGTATAGGTTTATTATTTAACCTATGTGTCCAAATAAAATAATAAAGGCATTTAAATAAATAGTTTGGGCTTCACCATTTTGTTTTCTTGGATGTATTTGGTATGCTTAAACTGTTGGTATACTTTTGGTTGTAAAAATTTGAATACTTATATGAAGTAGAAGTATTGTTACTTTATAATGCGAATTGGAATAGTTTCCGGACAGATTCTAGAGTTTGCTAAGTTGCATGATAGGGATGATGTTTGCTGTAAAAATGGTTAATAACAAAGTTGTAGATAATTTGATAAGCTTTCCAGAAAGTCCAGGATCACTGCATTTGGATTAGTAGACCTCCTGTTATGAGTAAAACAAGTAGCTGCTATTTTGTGATATAGTAGATGCATTGTGGAAGTAGTAATTAAATAATCGAGAAGAGATATGCACCTACTCAATAAACATGATGCACTTGTTAACATATATGCATTCATAATACTTATGCCATATTCATGCATCTAGGATCGGAGGAAGAGATAACGTTGCTGGAATTCGAAGAAGTAGAGGAAGGGGACCAGCAGGAGAATCCTCAAGCCGCAGCTCCCGAAGGCGAGGAGCAGAATCTTGAAGAGCTTCCGGAGTGCCCTGATCACCGCCCTACTTCTTTTCTGCGAGGCAAGCCTCGGAGCATTCTAAGTCTCCTAGTATTTTACAAATGATTACTTAAGTACTTATGATTGATGCATTAGGTTATAAGAGTTGAATGGAACCACTTGATGCATATACATTCCTTGTCCAGCTATTACACCTTTAACCGGTATAGGTCCAGGATCGAATATATGCTTAGCCATGCTTAGACCGGTAGAAGTCGGGTGATTTCCTATCACCTGCGAGATATAGGTGGATACCGGAGCATGGTTGGTTATAATTGCTATCGTGGAAAAGAACCATGGTTAATGTAAATGGAGACCGGGCGGGATGTCGATAGAGAAGCAACAAGACATGGAGGTCTTGGGTGTGGATCTATCCCTGTCTGTGTCGATTAAGGATTGTACCATTGTTGGCGCTTCTGACAAGATTGAACGCATGCCTCTCACTTAGCTGGACGGATAACTCGTTCCGACCGCGAAGCCGGGTAATTCAACTCAGGCCGGGACCCGTTTTGTTGTGCGCTCCTTCCAGGGAACGATCAGACTGAGCCCAAGGGCAGGCTAGGCCTGAACGTCCTGGCATCTGGTGTTCCAGATTGTGCGGCGCGGTACGGACCCGCGAAATGTGTACCTGAGTTGTACCAAAGGGGACCTAAAGCTATCGTGGCTGGTAGACCTAGGTTTGTGTTAGGAATAAATTCCCAGCTGGTTGAAATTGATTCGAATCGCCATCTCTCCCGGATAGTGAGAAACTTGGCTAGTCCCAACATCGTAGTAACTGTGTTATGGAACATGATGGTTTGAATGAATATGGAATTACAATACCTGCTATGGTTACTATTGTATGCTTTTAAATTTATATACCACATGTTTGGCACAGGATAGTTGCTAATCTAGAGATGGATAGTTATAAATAATTGATAAGGGAATCCTAATTGTACAATAAGCCAATTGCTTTTATGCAAAATGTTGTCAAGCTACCTCCACTTATATAGCCTTGCATAATCCTTGGAGTCATTTTATTTCTGATTTATGACGGGTAAGTCTAGCTGAGTACCTTCTTGTACTCAGGGTTTTATTCCCCATGTTGCAGATGGCACTGTGTATCATGGTTATTGCAAGAGTTGCTTCTATCCCACCGTGGATGAGGAGTAAGCCTTGGGCAGACTTCTTTATTAATCCCTGTCTTTGCTTTTGTGGACCGTGATCGTATCTTGGCACTGTACTAAACTATGTTGGAAACTTTACTTTCAAACTTAATTTGCTTCCGCTTTTATCTATCAAACTCGGTTTGTAATAACTTTTTTTCATACTCTGATGGAGAAATGTATCTGTGAACTTTATGTAATATGTGGCATGTATGTTGAATCATGTACGATCTTGGTTGATGTAAATCATTTATCGAGACCCGTCGTGGTACTCGACGGACTACCGGGTTTATATGGGATCAAGTATGATAGTGCGACCGCTTGCGGACTGCCATTGTACTTGTACTCTTATAAATTTTGTACTCTTATAAATTGGTCGGTTCTGCGACAATCGTGCAGTGGAGCGGGCGACCGCCACTGAGTGGGGGCTTGAGGCGGCGAAGGCCCGCCAGGTGGAGACCAAGGTGGGGTTACGGAAATCCCTGGCGGACACCGAGGCGGCACTCTAAAAATCCCTAGAGACCCTTGAGTCAGAGCAGAGCGCCTCGCTGTCGGAGAGGAACACCCTGAAGTCGGCACGAAAGGCCCTGGAGTTGGAGCGAAAGGCCCGATCGGAGGCAGAACAGGAAGTGCTTGTGCTTTGGAGCCAGGTGATGGGGATGGAGGAGGTGAGCTCCCGGCTGTGCGAGCAGGTGGCCCAACAGGCGGAGGAATTCTCCACCCTCGAGAACTTCTGCCTCGGTACGTACCTTTTCTATTTTTTGTCATGTTGGTTTCTTCCTTCAGCCTGTTTCTGAGCTTGTCGCCCCTCTTCCAGAGCTAGGCGGAAAGGTGAAGTCGTTGGAGCGAGACCTGGAGACGGTCAAAGCGACTTTTGGCCAAAATGCAGAGGAGCTGGCCAAGTCCCTTGAAGAGCGACGTGCTCTCGAGGGGGAACTTGACCAGATCCGCATTGTTGCCTAGCTTGTTGTCTTAGAGGTCTTCTGGTTGACTCTAAGTACTAGCGCGCCTGCTGTCTAGCTGGCGGAGGTCCCGGATGAGGTCCGGGCCCTTATCACAAGTGGGCTGTTCTATGGTGCGTCGGGGGTGTTGACTTTGGTGGCGACATACCACCTGAACCTAGACTTCACCACTATCTGTAGCAGGTATGCCGATAGCTTGAGCACAGAGGATATCCAATCGCTTGGGGAGAGCTTGCTGCCGCATGCAAGGTTGGTGGTAGAGCAAGTCTCTGCGTAGTGGGTGATGGATGCCCACCGTGAAGACATGGCCGAAAGCGTGCGCCGGGATGATGTCGCCCAGCCTGCGGATGGCACGGAGCCTAGGTCGGAAGTGGACATTGTCCCGCCTTCGGCTGAGCCAAATGTGGTCCCGCCGGGGAGTGAGCAGCCCACGCCTTCGCCGGTCGTACCGACAGCAGATGCCGCCGAGCCGCCCCAATAGCTTGTAAAGTATAAGTAGTTTAGTAGATGTAAAAAGTTTTAAGTTCATGGGGGAGCCCCCGTGTAAACGTTCTTGTGTACTAA
This sequence comes from Miscanthus lutarioriparius, assembly GCA_904845875.1. Taxonomy (NCBI): domain Eukaryota; kingdom Viridiplantae; phylum Streptophyta; class Magnoliopsida; order Poales; family Poaceae; genus Miscanthus; species Miscanthus lutarioriparius. Next base: position 99,362 of record CAJGYO010000124.1, read on the forward strand.
ATGACTACAATCGGTTTTGTTTTTTGTGGAGTCACTCCATTCAGGGAAGCTTGTCCCTTTTGTTCCTTAGTTTTCCCTTAGCATAATTTTGTTTTTTATTCTTTCTTTCTCGCACTTGCCCATTCGTCTCATAGGCTGCAACCTTGGGAGCCCAGGGCGTGGCCCGTGAGGCTCAGCTACTCGTAACTGTAGGTAGAGGCGGGGTGCGATCGGTCGGAATATTTTAAAGCAAAGCTACGCAAGGCAAATTAAAGGAACGAACTACCCTTTTGTTTGGGTAGGAAGGAGTTTCACCATATGATAGTAAATGAAAAAGAGAAGGTAGTAGTGCACCCTCGTGGAGCCCCCAAGTGACCCAAGCCGAAAAGTGTTCGGGTCGGGGTGCTCTTATAGGAGCAAATGCTAAGTAAACAATGGTAAGACTAAATTTTAGGGGAAGAAAAATGACATAGCTGATCCAAGCATTTGATGAGAATGTCGTCATTGTTATCCTTCAGTCGGTAGGCATCCGGTCGGATCATTTCAACCTTTAGTCATCTGGATCCTTGTCCGCTACGCCCCCTTTCTTGGCCGCTGCTTCTTCGCCTTCTTCTTCCTTTGGCCCGCCAGCCTGTCGTAGAAGGCGCTTGAGGAGCTCGTAGTCCTTGTAGAGGTGTTTGATGGGGTAGGCGTGGTTGGTGCATGGGCTCTCCATGAGCTCGTGGAAGTGGCCCAGAAGGTCCTGCTAGGGCTGTTTGCCCGTGTGATCAGTCGTGGTGACCAATGCGGAGTTGGTCGGTCGGCGGCGATCTTTTCTGTTCTTTTCCCCCTCTGCGTGGAGGGGCCCTCATCCTGATCTTGGCGCTTGGCCTTGCCTTTTCCTCGGCCTCCGTTGGAGAGCTATGGGAGCGGTGCTCACTAGATGCCTTGGTCAAAGGGCCATGGTCTCGGGCCATCTAGGTTAGGACTCCGGTCGCTGCTGCGAGCGTCTCAGTTCAGCCTGAGCCACTCATGTATAGGCGGTCGGTGTGGAGCAGTCGTCAAGTCAAGACAAGGCGTAGATGTAGCCTCTTGTGCCATGCTTGGTGGTTGTAGTGGTGAGCGGGTGGAGCGACTCATCTGCTGCATCCCTATTCCCCTGGTGGGGAGTGAGGCTATGAGTCGGTGTCACGATACGGAGCTCTCCGCCTGTTGAACAACGGCGGCCTCCACTAGTGCCCAGAGGTTTCAGTGGATCGCCTGTTCCTAAGGGTCGTTCGGCTCGGGAAGGCCGCGCAGAAGCATTGCCTCAGCGGCAATGTTCTGATTGGCTGGTGCGAACTGTGGGGGATCGTTCCCCTTGTCCATGGTGTTGCGCTGGACCCGATGGGCGCGACCCTGGGTGCCGCTCACCGATTCATGCACATGGGGCGCTGTGTGGTGCGCCGAGCATGCTGGCGTAGTTGGTGGCTAGTGCAGCCACTTTTGTTGTAGTTCCTCGCCATGCTCCCGTGAGAGCGCGGGGTCTCCGCACGAGGGTCCGAAGGGGTGTGAGTCTGCAAGGACTCTGTTACCACCGGTGTCTGTCCTAGAGCATCCACCATAGCGCACTCCCAGGACGGATGGTAGCTAGGCGCCACGTCGCCGATGCTGGAGCCATCACTCTCAACATCGTCATCCATGAGGTCGAGGAAATAGGTGGGAGCATAGCTCGCCATCCCCATGAATTCGGACGTGAGAGGGGGTGGCGCCGGCATCCTTTGGAGCCCTCGGGCGTACGCGTCCGTGGGAGACGCAAGGCCGTAGGGGAACTGGTCGTATGGCGGTCACGTCGGGGACAACAGGGTCCCTCCGGGTAATCGGTGGAAGATAGAGAATAGCAAGTAAATAACAGCATGTACATTACTCACAGCGGGGTTTGAGCAGAGAGTTTGCTCAGAATGAAGCACAGATGCCTCGTTGTTGAAGTTGTCGCGCGTCCCGGAGCCGATGGAGGGCGCCCCTCCGACGGGCGCCAGAACGAGTGCCTCCTCGTGGAGGTGTAGTACGCCGAGCCGGTCGACGATGAAGTCTAGGCTTCCGAGGAGGAAGGCCTAAGATGGCTTGAAGACGGGTGGAACCCATATCCCAGTAGGTGGGAGTGCGGGAAACTCCAGTGAGCCGAAGCGAATCGTATCGCTTGAGCCTGCCATGGTGAAGGTGGCGAAAAAGTGGGCCATCCGATGACCAAAAAGTGTTGAACGTACAACATCTTCCCCACAGATGCTGCCAACTATTGGTGCAGAAAGTGAGCAACAAGTAAAAATTTGTAGTTTTGCTGTACGTTGTGATCGGAGGTGGTCTAGCACTCAATGACATAGGGTTTGTACTAGTTCAGGCAACATGCCCTACGTCCAGTTTGAGTTGGTCGGTGACTTTATTCCTGAGCCCAGGTGCTCGAAGTTTGCAGTGGCGTTACAAACGAGAAGGAGAAAGATGGGGGGTACAAGAGGTCCGGTCGGACTCCGGTTGGAAGGGCCGAGAGTGACAAGAGCTCCGCTATGAGCTAAGTGTTCGAGCGTGTGCTCGTGGTTTGAACCTGGTGGTTCTACTGTTGTGTGCTAGTGAACTTGATCGATCTAATGGATCTAGAATGACTTGAATCTAATTGTTGGGAGAGAGCGCATCCCCTTTTATAGATGAAGGGGATGGCCTTACAAGTGAGAAGGAGAGAGTATGTATGCTTCTAAGCCTTGTTGCCCACGTTGGCAGGTACAGGATGATGGTAGGCGCCCACAACACTGTTGGATGTCAGATGCACGTGGGAGGTTGCGTCGTCTTGTTTGGGTATGGCAGACATTGGCGCCTGCCACACTATTGATACCCGAAGGCATGCAAAGGGTTTTTACCATGTTCGTCCAGTACGGTAAAAGCTGGCGCCCACAACACTGTCGATGCCTAGAGGCATGTGGGGGAGGGGCTTCATTGTATGGGAGTTAATGGCGCCCACAATACTATAGGAGAAAATGTCGGCGCCTACAACACTGTTTGGGCTCTGTTGTGCCAGGGAGGTTGTAGAGTACTATTTCTGCAGGTGTATAGGGTACGGTCCCTGGTATCATGGTTTGACTTGTGCGCCCTGCCTTGCTTTCTCCATTCATTCCTTGGTCCTTTCTGAGCGGGCATCCTCGGTCGGTTGATCCCAGTCGGCTTCAAACGCGCCAGTCGGAGAAGAACAGTGAGCAGGGGTTTGGCACATCCCCCATCGGAGACGCGGGGTCGAAGTAAGAAGTAGTGCTTTGGCCAGGCCTTCCGGTCGGCGAGGCCATCCGAAGGCGGGCTGGAGACCGAAGGGAGTGTTCTAGTCGGAGAGGTGGGCCAAAATCGAAAAGCAGGCGTTGTTCCTCCTTGGCCAGGCCTCCCGGTCGGAGATTTGATCGCCCCTTTGGCCTGTCATTTAGGTACTTGGGCCGGCCCATAAGTTATGTGTTGTCTGCTTGGGCCGAGCCTTTGTTGGGAAGCCGGTCCACGAGGGACCCTGGGTCTAAGAACCCAACAGATTGGTTGAAACAAAGGAAAGCCATCATACAATGCGAAAACAATACAATGGCATTGACAACACCGTTAGGGGATGAAATTGAAGTGGAAGTCACCAAGCCTATATGAGGAATTTGTAAGCTCAACCAGTTGAAGGGTACTTCTAAAGAAGATATCAGAATAGTAAATGAATTTCTAGATGTTTTCTCTAATGACTTGCTAGGAATGCCACCTGAACATGATGTTGAGTTCATAATAGAACTTTTGCCTGGCACTACACCTATAGCAAAAAAGACCATATAGAATGGGAGTGAATGAATTAGAAGAACTCAAGAAGCAGATAAGAGAATTACAAGATAAGGGTTATATACGCCCTAGTTCGTCACCATGGGGAGCACCCGTTTTGTTTGTTGAGAAAAAAGATGGGTCCCAAAGAATGTGCATAGACTATAGATCACTTAATGAGATGACTATTAAGAATAAGTACCCGCTGCCAAGAATTGATGACCTGTTCGATCAGTTGAGAGGTGTTTGTGTATTTTCCAAGATTGATCTTTGATCTGGGTATCACCAGCTGAGGATCCGCACGTCTAACATCCCAAAGACTGCTTTCACAACTCGATATGGGCTATATGAGTTTACAGTAATGTCTTTTGGGCTAACAAATGCACCTGCATACTTTATGTACTTGATGAACAATGTCTTTATGGAATACCTCGACAAGTTTGTGGTGGTGTTCATAGATGATATTTTGGTATACTCTAAAAATGAAGAAGAACATGAAGAACACTTGAGGCTAGTGCTACAGAAGCTCAGAGAACATCAGCTCTATGCCAAGTTTAGCAAATGTGAGTTTTGGTTGAAGGAAGTATCTTTTCTTGGGCATATTATTTCAAATGGCAGAGTGGGTGTGGATCCAAAGAAAGTTAAAGATGTGCTGAGTTGGAATCCACTCAAAGATGTGAGTGAAATTCAAAGTTTCCTCGGTATGGTAGGATACTATCAAAGGTTCATAGAAGGGTTCTCAAAGCTTGCAAAACCAATGACAGCTCTGCTTGAGAAGAATGCTAAATTTGTATGGTCAAAAAAGTGCCAAGCCAGTTTTGAGGAGTTGAAAAGAGGTTAACCACAACCCCAGTGCTAGTTCTACCGGATATTTCTGAAAGTTTTTCTATATATTGTGATGCATCAAGACAAGTCTTAGGCTATGTTGTTATGCAAGAAGGCAGAGTTATTGCCTATGCATCAAGGCAGTTAAGAAACCATGAGTTGAACTATCCAACACATGACTTGGAACTAGCAGCAGTGGTGCATGCATTGAAGATAAGGAGGCACTACTTGATTGGTCATAAGTGTAAAATCTACACCGACCATAAAAGTCTAAAATACATTTTCACACAATCAGATTTGAACTTGAGGCAGCATAGATGGCTAGAGTTAATTAAAGATTATGATCTTGAAGTACACTATCACCCTAGGAAAGCAAATGTGGTAGCTGATGCTCTTAGTCGAAGGAGTTATGCTAACATGGCTTATGTGTCCCAACTTCCAAAAGAGTTGTGTGAAGATTTTGCACGACTGAATTTATCAATAGTGGCCAATACCATGGAGTTGGGAGTGGAACCCACTTTAGAGCGTGAAATCCACAAAGGATAGTTGGAAGATGAAAAGATCAAGGAAATTGCCGAGAACATTGTAATTGGGAAAGCTCCTAGGTTTCACTTTTATGATCACGGAACTATGTGGTGTGGAAAAAGGATTTGTGTGCCTGATTCCAAATCTATCAAGGACATGATTGAGAGAGGCTCATAACTCAGCTTATTCTATACATCCAGGGAGCACTAATATGTACCTTGATCTTAGAGAGGTATTGGTGGTATGGAATGAAACAAGATAGAACAGAATATGTGGCAATATGTGATACATGCCAAAGAGTCAAAGCAGAACACCAAAGACCTGCAGGACTACTTCAACCCATGAAAATACCTGAATGGAAGTGGGAAGAAGTACGAATGGATTTTATAGTGGGTTTACCTTGTACACAAAGACGGTATGACTCAATATGGGTTGTCGTGGATCGATTAACCAAGGTGGCACACTTTATCCCTGTCAAAACCACATACTCGGGGGCAAAGTTAGCAGAGTTATATATGGAGAGAATAGTGTGTTTGCATGGTGTTCCAAAGAAGATAGTTTTTGACAGAGGAAATCAGTTCACATCACACTTCTGGCAAAAACTCCATGAATTCATGGACACAAAGCTGAATTTCAATTCTGCTTATCATCCTCAGGCAGATGGGCAAACAGAAAGAACAAATCAAATCCTGGAAGATATGTTGAGGGCATGTGCACTTCAGTATGGTACTAGCTAGGATAAAAGCCTGTCATATGCATAATATAATAACAGCTACTAGAAAAGTTTGAAAATGTCACCTTTTGAAGCATTATATGGCAGAAAGTGCATAACACCATTATTCTAGAACCAGGCAGGTGAGCGATAAGTGTTTGGCTTAGATATCTTGAGGGAAGCAAAAAACAAGTGCAAACAATTAGGCAGAATCTAAAAGTAGCTACGTAGATACTAGAAGAAGAGAGTTGGTTTTTGAAGTTGGTGATTATGTCTATCTCAAAGTTTGACCAATGAGGGGATTCAAGAGGTTCAATGTTAAAGGAAAGTTGGCACCAAGGTATGTGGGCCCTTTCAAGGTTCTAGAAAGAAGAGGAGAGGTAGCCTATCAGCTTGAGTTACTTGAAAATCTATCAGGGGTGCACAATGTTTTTCACGTGTCACAACTTAAGAAGTGTTTGTGTGTGCCTAAAGAGCAGTTGCCTTTGGAAGAGCTTAATATCAAAAAAGATCTCACATATACCGAGTACCCTATCAAGATCTTGGACATAGCAGAAAGAGTCACTCGGAGTAAGGTCATCAGAATGTGTAAGGTTCAGTGGAATAGGCACTCCAAGGACGAGGCAACTTGTGAAAGAGAGGAAGACCTAAAGTCAGAGCATCCTCATCTCTTTCAGTCTTCCAAATCTCGAGGACGAGATTCATCTTAAGGGGTAGGTTTGTAACACCCTAAAAATCATTTTTGGAAATAGTATATAATTTTGCTTCCTTTATTTATTTTTTCATGATTAATTTAGGCCAAACAATAATTTTTCATGAATATTAAATTCAAATATAAGGTTTAGAAACACTTTTGTTGCATTCCTGATGGTACACTATATTTTGTTTGAGTGTAGGAATAGTGTTGAGTGGCTTTAAATTCAAACCTAGTTTGAATTTGAGCAACTTTGTAAAAACCAAAAAAAGAAAAGAGTTTTCTTTTCTCTTTTTCTCTCCTCCTCTCTTTCAGCCCACAGCTAGAGTCGGCCTGGCCTACTTCTCCCCCTTCTCTCCCTTTCACGCGCACCGTAGCCTAGCCCAAGGCCCGCAGCCGTGGCCTGCTCAGCACTGGCGGGGAGGTGGCCGAGCGGGCCGAGCAGGCCGCGGCTGTGGGCCTCGGGCTAGGCTGTGGCACACGCGAAAGGGAGAGAAGGGGGAGAAGCAGGCTGAAAGTGACGAGGAGGGAAACTGAGAAAAGAAAACTCTTATTTTTTTGGTTTTTGCAAACTTCATCAAATTCAAACTAGGTTTGAATTTAAAGCCACTCAACACTATTCCTACACTCAAACAAAATACAGTGGACCAGCATGAATGCAACAAAAGTGTTTCTAAACCTTATATTTGATTTTAATATTCATGAAAAATTATTATTTGGCCTAAATTAATCATGAAAAATTAAATAAAGGAAGGAAAATTATATACTATTTTAAAAAATGATTTTTAGGGTGTTACAAACCTACCAAGTTATGAATAGCATAACTGAGAAAGACCTAAGCTTTTTCTTGAACACCCATTACATCTCACAGGTTTGCACCCGTAAGGACGATCAACCAACTCTCAAGTTCCATTAGACATAATAGAATCCATCTCACTCTGAACAGCTTCTTTCCATAAGTCAGCGTTAAGAGATGAAGATGCCTCTTCTATGGGTTTAGGAGTGTCATCCACGAGGTCCTCATGATTTTCCACATGGATTTCAACATCAGCATGTTCTATCGGTTCATGCAACTGTGGAGGTGTTATAGAATCATGACTAGAAGTGCTAGGTGTATTTTTCATAGGAAATTCACTCTCAAAAAATGTAGCATCTCTAAATTCCATAATAGTACCAACATTCACATTAGGCAATCTAGAATTTATTATTAAAAATCTATAACCCATGCTGTGAATAGCATAACTGAGAAAGATACAATCAACGGTTTTTGGTCCAAGCTTTTGCTTCTTGTTTATTGGCACATTCACCTTTGTGGAAAACCCCATGTTCACAGGTAAGAAAGATTTAATCTCTTCTTCTCTCATTCCTCGAATGGTGTAATTTCTTTGTTCTTTGTGAGCACTCTATTCAGGACATGACACGCTGTCAAAATTGCCTCACCCCACCATTCCTTAGATAGTCTCGTAGTCTCTAACATTACTATAACCAACTTAGTTAGAGTGCGGTTCTTTCTCTCGGCAATCCCATTAGATTGTGGTGAGTATGGCGGTGTCCTCTTATGAATAATACCATGCTCCGAGCAAAACTTAGAAAACTCATTTGAAAAATATTCTCCCCTATGATCAGACCACAACCGTTTAATTTTCTTCTCAAGTTGGTTTTCTACCTCAGCTTTATAGATCTTAAAATAATTAAATGCTTTATCTTTTGATTTTAACAGATACATATAGCAAAATCTAGTGCAATCATCTATAAATGTCATGAAATATCTTTTGCCACCTTTGGTCAAGTCACCATTCATTCACACAAATCAGAATGGATTAGTTCTAATGGTGCCAAGTCCCTCGCCTCAGCAGCCTTGTGAGGCTTACGAGGTTGCTTCGATTGTATGCATACATAGCATTTAGAACCTTTGACCAAATCAAAATTTGGGATTAAATTCAAACCAGCTAAGCGAGTCATGCAACCAAAATTTATATGACAAAGACATGAATGCCAAACTTTAGATTTGACATCACACCTCACATTGTTCATAGACTTAACACATGCATCAGTTAAGGACAAGCAGAACAAGCCTCCGCTCTCATAGCCTTTACCCACAAAGGTTCCATACTTAGAAAGTAATACACTTATTAGATTCAAACACAAGTTTATAGCCATCTTGACATAACATAGAACCACTAATTAAATTCTTCCTTATTGAGGGGACATGTTGCATGGTCTCTAGTTGCACGGTCTTCCCTGAAGTAAGCTTCAGATCAACCATACCAACACCACGAACACCCGCACACGCTCCAATCCCCATCAATAAGGAGGAACTTCTCCCGACCTGATAAGAAGAAAATAAAGAGATATCTGCACACACATGAATATTAGCTTCTATGTCAATCCACCAATCAGGTGAATGACAAACTAAAAGAACTATAGATAATAAATTACCATATCCCGATGTTCCTCCATTAGCCTCAACCATGTTTGCAGATTTCTTTTTGGGCTTCCACTTGCTGTCCTCGCAGTCCCTAGCATGATGCCCGGGCTTGCCAGTGAAGCAATTTCCCTTTTCCTTCTTCTTCTTCTTCTTCTTAAAAGATGTAGTGGTCTTTTGTTTGAGCTCTTGCTTGAATTTCTTCTTGTGGAAATTTTGAGGATTTTTCTATACCACATGGGCACTAGAATTTCCCTCAACAATTTTCTTACCACGGACATCCTTAGCTCTCGCCTTCTCTTCAACATTTAAAGAGCCAATAAGGTCGGCAATGCCAAACTCTTATCTCTTATGTTTCAGAGAATTAGCAAAGTCTATCCAAGCCTATGGCAGGTTAGCAATAATGTAGTCCGCCACAAAGTTGTCCGGCAGCACAGTACCAAAATTCTCAAGTTTTTTTGCGAGTGTTTTTATCTCATGAGCTTGTTCATCCATAGAACAGTCATCAATGATCCTGTAGTCATGAAATTGCTCCATGACATACAACTCACTACCAGCATCAGACACTCAATATTTGGCCTCAAGTGCATCCCACATCTCTTTACCAGTTTATAGAGTCACATATGCATCTACTATGGAGTATCCTAGCACGCTAATTATTGCCCCCTTGAATGTAATATCAGCGTCTTGGAATGCATGCTCCTTCTCATAAGTATGTAGTCCAACTGATCTAGGTTCAGCAACAAAATAGCAATGCACAGTAGTGAACCATAATATATGTCGGTGTTTTGCAAAACGGACTAGTAAACTTATATGATTGCCACGCTACTCTAGGAAGACGATGGTAGCATCCAATAGACACGAGGATTTATACTGGTTTAGGCTAGAGCCCTATGTCCAGTCTCAGAGATGATCGAGTGCGTGTTCCTTGCTTGAATGCTCTAAAGTTCTTACAATGGGGGTGCAAGAAAGGTTGAAGAGATGGAAGGACCTATGCTAGGCGAAGGGCTCCTTGAAGAGAAGCTCTAGGAGCCCGACCTACTACAATGGTGAATGAATGGAATGGTAGAGGATGTGAATCGTCCCCGAGATGGGTGCCCTGGCTACCCTTATATAGAGTTCAGGGCCAGGGCTTGTACATTGAGGAGGTTCTCCTGACCGAAGGATCGAGAGCCTTAGGGAGGGCCTAGCTAACTTGGCTTCCAAGCTATGCCATCTTCTGGTGCATGTCTGGTCGTGGCTATCGTCATGGTCTTCTGGCCACGTTGTGGCAGGATATGACGTGGCGCTACTGTGCCAGCCATGGCGATATTGTAACCTTGATGGTGGTTCATTAGCCGTCCTATGCAACACAGTGTCCGTCGTGGCCTTCGTCATCGTCTCCTAATTCCCGTGGGTGTCGTATCCACATTAGGTAGCTGCCCTAGGTCGTCGATCACTTGGTCATCGCTGAGGAGCCGAGGGCCACGATCCTGATCGTTGGGGTCATGGCTCTCGTCAGTCCGGGTGGCCTTTGAGTCAAGGCCCCTATCGTGGATCCCATCCCATAGTGGGTGAGATTGTTCATGCGTCTTGTCAGGCCTTATCTGGCCGGTGGTGCTCGTGCTTGTCGTCACCGCCTTAGGGCGGTGTTGTCTTGTCCAATCTTTGTGGTGTAGGCTAACATCTGACCGGACTGAGGTGACTGCTGTCCCTTCGGTCCTCATGGGGTCAGTGAGGCGTGCCTGCCCTTGCCACAGTAGGTGTACCTAGAGGGTTCGACCTCGCCCCATCCCTTTTAGGGGTCACAAAGGGGGCGAGGTCGTGCACTTTTCGAGCGTTGTGCGGCTAAGGTAGGAGGAAGAGGTCGTGGTTGACCCTAGCCCTAGCGTCCGGCCTAGCTCGCTCGGCTCAACTGGACATCGGTCATTCAGGCCTTCGCTAGCTAGCACATTACAGGTCTCATGGCCTACTAACTAATCGGTGTCTTGAGACACCCCTGGGTTATAACCTTGACAGTTGCCCCAAGCATTTTTGCGATCGTGAAGTGATCGTGAAAGCGCTGAGAGGCATGCGCATTGAGCGTGGGTCCATAGTCACGGCTCATGCAAGCTTCATTGCTCGTCTTCATGGGTTGGTGCTTTTAATGTGGTAGGTGGCTGCTGCATCTTGTCAGGTTGCCTTGGTGATGTGGTATTTGATTGTTAAGTCTTGCCATGTTAGTGTGCTACGTATCGGGGTTCGTGTCCCAGGCGGGGGCCTAGTGGTCTCATCGAAGCTGTATTGGACCCACCTTTTTGGAGGGTTTCGATTCTCTCGATCTCACGTGGGCATCTGGCGTTGGCTGTGAACTCTCCTGCCACGCGGCGTGGGAGTTTCATGCGGTTTTGGTCTACCTTTGGGCTTATAAATAGGTGTTTTTCTTTCGTTCGGACCATTTATGGTTGTGGCCTCGTGTTATCTTAGATTTCCCTAAATGGCTGGGCATTTGGGGGAGATGACGAGGAACCGAGGGTTGTGTGTTCAGGGGAAACCACATGGCTCTAGTCGTGCACCTCGCTAGGAGTCGCTCATGGTGGCCGGGAGCCTGCATGGCGTTCCCCAACAGCAGGTGCTAGAAGGGATTTTGTGGGTAGGGAGGTGAGAGGCGGCGAATATGTTAGTTCCTCATGAAATCATTGGGAACTTGACATCTTCTCCCCTCGCCATCCCTATCTTCTTCGGTCCGTGGGCTACGGTAGCGCGATGAGATCCGCAAGACATTTTGCCTGCCTCTTTCGTGCTCCCGCAGCCGATGACCCAAGAGGCACTCGCCGTCACTCATGGCGGTGTTTCTTGAACGTGCGGGGTCGGCCATGAGCGACTATGTGCTTCTGGCTTGGGGCTGTTGGTACTTGTTAATGCACACAGAAAAATCCTCAAGCGCACGGATACCGATGTAGCTTTCACCCGGTAGTATTCCAGAGTATCATATTTATCCACAGGGAACGTAAAGTGTTCTAGTAAGAATCAAGGTCGTCTCAAGGTAAAGATAGAAAAGTGTTTTTGTGGGTAGAGAGGGATTTTCTATGGCTTATACTACAAAACTAAGGATCAGGCTTACTACACTTTACTTAATTTGGAGCAACAGTACCTTTTTGACTCTCGAAGTAGGTGAGAAAAGGGTAGTTAGGGGAAGGTTACCTAAGCTCTATGAAACACCAATTCTAACGTGGTGGATTACAACAGCCTGATAGAGCTATCACCTCTCGGGCTACCACAACTAACCATAGGATTGGGCGCAAACTTAGGTAAACTCTAGCCTAGATACCACGTCTACACTAGGGTTTACTACTCTAATCACAATTTCTAATTAGAGCACTCAATGCAAGCGTTGTTCCCATAAATAAAATCTAGTAAAAATTCAATTCAATTAACTAGAGAACTTTAAAATACCAATAGAAGAACCTGGATGTAACTCAGTGATGAATCAGATCTGTAGAGGTACAAAGTCGAGAAGAATCCAACAGATCCGGCTCCTCCTCAGATCTCTCTCCTCTTCTCTCTCCCTATTTTCTATAATTCAACTAGATGAGAATCATCTAGAGGGACACTACTACAATTAGGGTATGAAATAATGAAGCTCTGGAGCATAGGGTGTGTAGATGTGTGTCTCATGAAGGGGGTTTGGGCGCCTTATATAGGGGGCAGCTAGAGTAGCAGCCAAGGAATCGAGGTGGAGTAGAGGGCAAGGACTCTAGGTGGAGTTAGGGCCAAGGAATCACAACGTCATCGATCTGTGTTAACTCTCCCGACCATAGTTGGATAAACCGACCTAAAACCGCCTTAGAATCAACGGTGTAGATCGTAGGAAGGAGTACGAGGTGACGGGAGGTGATGGGCCACCCCCATGTGCCAGGCGGCCCGCCTAGTGGGCCAGGAGGCCCATTATGGTGCCAGGTGGGCTCCGCCTTCTGGTGGCGAGGCTTGGGCTCCATCTTGAGTCGTCTTTCATAGGTTTCGCGGATTGAATCACTTGTTGTCTTCGGTTTGCTTATTTTGAGTGTATGACAGTGGTCCCAGGAGCTATTTTCTAGATAAATCCTCCTATAGTCACATATTCACCAAAGCTCATGGAATTCATTAGTTTAAACCCCTATACCTATGTTTGGTGATGGAATTAAATATAAATGCATGTTATGTTGATGGTTTATAATTGGTGTTAGTGACCGTCAACAAGCTCCCCCACACTAGTTCATTGCTCGTCCCCGAGTAAAGGTTAGAATAAAGTAAACATAAACATAACTATTCAAGAATGGAACTAGCATACAGATTATTCCAAAACATTCCTCGTACCTACAGGATATGTAGAGTGGCTAACATATCTCCTTGAGCGGTTGAAAAGTGGAACAGCTCTCGAAGCAAAGTCATCTTTCCAAATCTCATCTCAGTAACTTGGAGTTTTTTTTCACAAGAAAAGCATAGTTCACTTTATACTCCTCAAATGGTACTCTCAAATCACTCAATGGTGTATGATTCCTCACCAAGGCACAACTCAACAATGCCTTCTTTTTCTTCCTACTTCTAAAAAGCTTATGTGGAGTTTTAGGTAGGGATAAAATATGTAGCATACTTACCTTACATATATTATAAAGTCAAACCCTAGATCCAAGGAGGGAAATATCATACTTTTAGATCAAGATGTGCATGTGTGCAAAATATTTGGTGGCTAACCTAATTCTACTTTGCTCCTTGAAAACATATCTCTCTTGTTGAAACTTGAAATATTTGCAAGAGCAGGGGCTATCTCTTTTTCTCTTTTTTTTTCATGGCGGGCATCTTTGTACTCATTGTTTTCAATATTTCGGACATCTTTGTGTCCATTTTTTTCAACTCTTTTTTTTCTTTTTTTCACTTTTTCTTTTGCATAGCCCCATGTCTCTTTTCTGCAACAAAACTTTTCAAGAGAGATATTCACAAGAACTTGGAGCATTTATTTGGTGGATAAACCTATCAAGCATATTTTTGTGTTCACCCCCAGTGTAGGAGTCAAACATTTTGAGATGGATGAAAAATATGTTTTTGCGTACTTCCAGTGTAGAAGCAGCACATATATGTGGCATGTACGTGATCTTGATCTTAGGAGCATGATAAATCTCTCAACAAGGGTCAACAAGACTTGACAAAACTCAACACAAAACAAGCAACTTATGTGGAAGGTTTGTATCCTAAAAATACATATATGTCTCTAGTAGGAATTTATCACCATTGAGGAGTATGTGACACTATGGTTTTATAATATGTTTTATCAAAAACAAATTCTCCAAGCACCTTGACTAGAACCGGTAGGATTTCTAAGCCAGAACTATATCACACTCCCCAACAACTTAGTCAATATGATTTTCCTATATGATATTTTTCCCACAAGCACCAAGTATATGTAAGGAATAAACATTATGCATGCCAATCTTAAAGAGCTATATTCATATTCACTTTCAAGTTTTAAACTTAAGTTCGAATCTTGGTTCTTTTTAATTTGCACTTTTAAATAAGTGCAAGCAAGGAGTAAGCATATGAACAAGTGAAAGAGAATCAAACCAAATTCCAAAAGTTGTGTGCAGACTCCTTCACCAGTTCATGGTATGCTTTTGTTCACATTGGGAGTTGGCACAACCCCCACACTTCTTCAAAACTACACCTGGCTTATATTCATAAACAAAAAATGGTGAAAACACAAGGGACTCTTCTGGTGAGGGACACCAGAGAGTCAAAATTTCATTGAACTATTGGATTAGCCTAAAATCTTGAAGAAAATAAGAACAAGATTGAACTTTCTAGATTGGATCATTAAATTGCAAAAATTCAATCACGTCAATTTCTTCTAAGCAGGTTCAAGAAAAACTTTCAAACGTTGACCATTTACCTTGAATGTGTTACCTATATCATCTTGGAGTGTGACGGCACCATGTGATGAGGCTTCAATCACCTTGAATGGTCCTTCCCATTTGCTTCGAAGTTTTCCATGACCGAAGAGCTTTACTCTTGAGTTGAATAGTAGAACCTTATCTCTAGACTTAAACTCTTTGTGCTTGATTCTCTTAACATGCCATCTTTTGGTTCTCTCTTTGTAAATCTTGGAGCTATGATAAGCCTTTTCTCTCCATTCTTCCAGCTCAGATATTTGCATCTAACGATTCTTACCAGCTAGATGGAGATCCATGTTCCATTTCTTGATTGCCCAATGGGCCCTGAATTCCAATTCAACAGGCAAATATCATGTTTTTCCATATACAAGCTGATAAGGTGACATACCTATGGGTGTTTTATATGCTGTTCGATATGTCCATAGTGCATCATGAAGCTTGTACTTCCACTTCTTCCCCATCTCATCCACGGTATTTTGTATAATGTTCTTGATTTGCTTATTTGATGTTTCAGCTTGACCGCTTGTTTGGGGATGGTATGGAGTTACAATGTTGTGCTTGACTCCATATTCTGCCAAGAACTGTTGGAAAGTCTTGTCGATGAAATGCGGCCCTCCATCACTAATGACCAATCGGGGTGTTCCGAATCATGGGAATATCACTTCATGGAACATCTTCTCGGCATGCTTGGAGTCAGCGTTTCGACATGGTAATGCTTCTACCCATTTGGACACATAGTCCACCGCCACCAAGATGTATTTGGCATCTCTAGACTTTGGGAATGGTCCCATGTAGTCAATCCCCCAGACATCAAACAACTCCACTTGGAGATTGTTCATGAGTGGCATTGCATCCCGAGCATTGACGTTTCCATGTTTCTGGCATCTGGCGCATCTTCTAACAAATTCCTTTGTATCTTGATACATTGTTGGCTAGAAGAATCCGCTTTTCTAGATCTTAGCATTTATACAGAATGCTCCATAATGTCCTCCATAGGGTGATGCATGACATCTCTCTATGATTTTCTTGGCTTCAACCATGGGGACACATCTCCATAGCAATCCATCAGCATAGACCCAATAGAGATATGGATCATCCCACAAGTGGCAACGACTTTGATACTTGAGTTTCCTCTTGTCCTCCCCTGGTGGTACATAACCTGCAACCATATAATTCACAATATTCACGTACCATGGGTCAGAGTCTGTTACCCTAAGGAGCGTGTCATCCCTCAGATAGTGATTAATAGGGGACTCATGTGTTTCCTTATATTGAAGCCTAGACAAATGATCGGCTATCGAATTCTCTACTCCTTTTTTATCTCTTATTTCTATGTAAAATTCTTGGAGCAAGAGAATCCATCAGATCAACCAAGGCTTAACATCTTTCTTAGTGAGGAGGTATTTAAGAGCAGCATAGTCAGTATAAATAATTACTTTTGCCCCCACTAAGTAAGATCTAAACTAGTCTATTGCAAAGACAACAGCCAACAACTCTTTTTCAGTGGTAGCATAATTGAGTTGTGGCCCGGACAAGGCTTTGCTAGCATAGGATATAGCATAGTGCTTTTTATCCTTTGTTTGGCCAAGAACGGCTCCTACAGCAAAGTCGCTAGCATCACACATGATCTCAAAGGATAGCTTCCAATCAGGTGGTTGGATGATTGGAGCTAAAATAAGCACCTTCTTAAGGATTTGAAAAGCTTCATGGCACTCATTGTTAAAAACAAAAGGTGCATCTTTAGCTAGGAGGCTAGTTAGGGGTCTAGCGATATGAGAAAAGTTTTTGATAAAACGCCTATAGAACCCTGCATGGCCTAGAAAGCTACGCATGCCTTTCACATTTATGGGAGGTGGAAGTTGTTCAATGACTTCAATCTTTGCTTTATCCACTTCTATCCCACGAGCAGACACCTTGTGTCCTAGCACAATTCCTTCCTAAACCATAAAATGGCATTTCTCCTTGTTCAGAACTAAGTGCTTTTCTTCACACCATTGTAAGACTTTGTCTAAATTCTCAAGACAATCATTGAAGGTTTTGCCATAGATAGTAAAGTCATCCATGAACACCTCCATGATTTTCTCAATCATATCAGAGAAAATGGACATCATGCACCGTTGGAAGGAAGCTGGAGCATTGCATAACCCAAATGACATTCGTTGGTATGCGTAAGTTCCATACATGCATGTGAAAGTGGTCTTACTTTGGTCATCAGGGTGGATCAGGATTTGGTGATATCCAGAATAACCGTCAAGAAAACAAAAGAAGGAATGGTTCACGACGCGTTCTAACATTTCATCGATGAATGGCAAAGGAAAGTGGTCCTTCTTAGTGGCCTTGTTTAGCTTCTGGTAGTCAATGCACATCCGTCACCCAGTGATAGTTCATTGAGGAATGAGTTCATTCTTCTCATTCCTAACAACTTTCATCCCTCCTTTCTTTGGCACAACCTAGAGAGGGCTAACCCACTCACTATGAGGCACGGGATAAATAATCCCAGCATGCAAAAGCTTAAGGACCTCTTTCTTAACAACTCGCGTAGCATTGTTAAGCCTCCATTGTGGTTCCCTCAGTGGTTAAGCCTCCATGAGTGCAAAGAACGGGACTAATCCCTATGAGATCTTGGAGTGCGTATCCTATGGCCGATTTATGTCTTTCTAGAATAGCGACAAGTTTACAGGTTTCTTCTTGGGAAAGCTTGTCGCTTATGATGACATGAGTTCCTTGATTGTTATTGAGAAAGACATATTTCAAGCCAGAAGGAAGAGGTTTTAACTCAATTGAAGGTTGTGATGGCACCTCCATTTGGTCTAGCTCAACAAGCTCTGCTAGCTCTTCCTCTTCTTGAATGAAGTGTTCATCATCAAGAGCTGGTTGGGCCATGTCTTCTAGAGATGCCATTAAAACATCCTCAATAGGGTCTTGTTCAGGCTTGGGTTCTACTATCACGTTATTTGAGCGTGCAAGCAAGACGATGATAGGAGACTTTCCTAGATTTACATTCAAGAGACCCTAGTTTGGTCTTTCTTGAAAGAGTGTTCCTAAAGGTACACCAATCAAGAGAGACATGTCCGATATATCATAGATATGAAAATCTAAGCGATACTCAGAGCCTCTTATTCGCAAAGGAATAGACCTTATGACCCCATAACTTTCAAGAGTACCTCTAGAAGGAATTCTCAAAAGCTTATGAGATGGGATCAAGGACTCGTTGGGGCAAAGTTTTTCTAGCCAAAGCCTTTGAAATGATATTCATCCTGATGGTAGGACTATAGTGAGCCTCAATGATTGTTTTCTCTAGGATGCAAGTTAGAACATCTAAGGGGGCAATCATTCGGGCTACCTCAGTGGATAACTCTGTTTCTGCCAACCACTCATGGCTCATTATGGCTGAAGTCCTTTGATGTGTTCCATTAAGAAGGAATCATTGTGCAGACCGTCGTCATCCTCTGATAACACAAAATGTGCCAGAGGCTTCACTTGAATTGGTAAATTTGAGGCATTCCCAAAATCTTCAAAGAGATCTTCCTCGATTTCAAGGGGGAACATAGAAGGATGAGGTTCATCATCCTCTAAAGTGTTGTGTTCCCATAATGGGAGGTTCTTTGGCAACCAAATCATCTGAAGAATTTGAAGGAATTTTAGATTCTGTTGCGTGTGCCTCCTCTTGTTGGTCGGGGCTTTGCTCAACTTCTTTTTCTTTAGGAAACTTGTCAAAAACACCAGTGTAGGGGGTGTTTTCAAGGATTTTCTCTAGAATGGCTTTCCCTTCACTAATGGTTTTTTGCGAGAACGAACCTCTTGAAGATATGTCGTGGTAGAGAGTAGCTTCTTTGCTAAGACCAAGATGGAAGTGATGTAAAAGGATGTGGTCATGCAAGGACAGGTTTGGACCAGAGTTAATAAGACTTATGAACCTAGCCCAAGTTGCTCCTAATGTCTCCTTCTCCTTCTGCTGAAAGGTAAGAACTTCTATTCGTAGAGCGACAATTCAAGAAAGAGGGAAGAAAGCAAGACAAAATTTGTCTCAAAGTTCATCCCAATTTCCATTTACTCCTCCTACGGTATGAGCATACCATTGTTTTGCTCTACCCAAAAGGGAGAATGGAAACAATTTCCATTTAATGGTCTCTTGTGTCATGCCAGCAATAGTCAGGCAAGAACACAGTTGCTCAAATTCCCTAAGGTGGGTGTAAGGATTTTTGTCTTCTATGCTAGAGAAGGATTGCTCCTGAACCATGGCTATGAAAGCATGACGAAGCTCATAGCCATCAGTAAGAATGGGGTGCGAAGATGGTGGAAGCTCCAATAATTCACCCTTCAGAGCCGAAAGTTGAATGATAGGTGTTAATCCATGTGGTAGTGGTTGTTGAAAAGGGTAAAGGGATATACGGATGAACTTGGTTCTAAATTAGCATAGCTACCGCTCCCTAGTAACGGCACCAGAAAGCTTGTTGGTACTTGTTAACGCACACAAAAAAATCCATAAGCGCACGGATACCGATGTAGCTTTCACTCGGGAGTATTCCAGAGTATCGTATTTATCCACAGGGAACGTGAAGTGTTCTAGTAAGAATCAAGGTCGTCTAAAGGGTAAGATAGAAAAGTGTTTTTATGGGTAGACAGGGATTTTCTATGGCTTATACTAGAGAACTAAGGATCAGGCTTACTACACTTTACTTAATTTGGAGCAACAATACCTTTCTGACTCTTGAAGTAGGTGAGAAAAGGTTAGTCGGGGGAAGGCTGCCTAAGCTCTATGAAACACCAATTCTAACGTGGTGGGTTACAATGGCCTGACAGAGCTGTCACCTCTAGGGCTACCACAACTAACTGTAGGATTGGGCGTAAACTCAGGTAAACTCTAGCCTAGACACCACGTCTACACTAGGGTTTACTACTCTAATCACAATTTCTAATTAGAGCACTCAATGCAAGCATAGTTCCCATAAATAAAATATAGTAAAGATTGAATTCAATTCACTAGAGAACTTAAAAATACCAATCGAAGAACCTGGATGTAACTTAGTGGTGAATCAGATCCATAGAGGTACAAAGTCGAGAAGAATCCGACAGATCCGGCTCCTCCTTAGATCTCTCTCCTCTCCTCTCTCCCTATTTTCTATAATTCAACTAGATGAGAATCATCTAGAGGGACACTACTAAAATTAGGGTATGAAATAATGAAGCTCTAGAGCATAGGGTGTGTAGATGTGTGTCTCATGGATGGGGTCTGGGGCGCCTTATATAGGGGGTGCTATAGTAGTGGCCAAGGAATCAAGGTGGAGTAGAGGGCAAGGACTCTAGGTGGAGTATGGGGCAAGGAATCGTGACGTAATTGATCCACGTCAACTCTCTCGACCACCGTTGGATAAACCGACCTAAAACCAGCTTAGAATCAATGGTATAGATCGTAGGAAGGAGTACGAGGCGGAGGGAGGTGATGGACCACTCCCATGGGCTAGGCGGCCTCCCTAGTGGGCCAGGTGGCCCATTATGGTGCCAGGTGGGCTCCTCCTTCTGGTGGTGAGGCTTGGGCTCCGTCTTGAGTTGTCTTTCATTAGTTTCATGGGTTGAATCACTTGTTATCGTCGGTTTGCTTGTTTGGAGTGTATGACAGTGGTCCTGGGAGCTATTTTCTGAATAAATCCTCCTGCAGTCACATATTCACCAAAGCTCATGGAATTCATTAGTTTAATCCCCTATACCTATGTCTGGTGATGGAATTAAATATAAATGCAGGTTATGTTGACGGTTTATAATTGGTGTTAGTGACCATCAACAGGGGCGGGCCGACTTATTCGAGCGTTACGTGTGCTGAGGGCTGCTCGGTTGTTGCGGTTCTTGCTTCTCCTGCACATGATGTTGTTGGCGTGTGATCCCACCTTGTCGCATTGCTACCTGTGTTCCTCTTGTTCAGGTCAGAATGTGCTCCTTCTCCATTAGCCTTGCGAGCGCGAGTGCATGTTCTAGCTTGGGGGCTGGCCCGCAGAGCTGAATGTTATGTGGCCCGACGTTGTGGTTGAGGCATCAGGGTTAGGTTGCCGATCTAGTTTGATGCATAGGGGAAAAGCGAGCGAAGGGCGTAGGCTTCGATTTCCCCATTCCACCCGCTCGGGCAGAGCGGCGCTTTGCTTCCTTTCGCTCCCCATCCGTGTGAGTGCCCGATTTTGCCCTAGAGCTGGTCCGGGAGGCTTGGTCTAAGAGGCATTTCATTGTGGTAATGAGTTTGGGAAGCAGTTAGCCATTCTGTCCTGTCACGGGTACACGTGGAGAAGCTCAAAGCAGGTCTCTCGTTCGACGATGGATGATGCTAGGGGTCTTTGCACCTAGAGTGCGATTGGCATATTCACTTGTCATTACCCTGTTCTTTTATTTACTTTCCATTCAAATTGGAATGTGCTTGATCCCCCTTGGTCTGTGCCTACGGATGCGTATCTTAACCTGAGGACTAGCCTATGGGGCTAAAATGTGCTCGATCTGGTGGAGTGATAGGACGGCGGAGGATGATCGCATATCCAGCACGATGCGAGAAGAAAGCGAGAGAACGACATGAGCCCCCTTTCTTTCACTCCCCTGGTCCTGAGTGAATGGGTTTCCCGTTTCCTCTTAGGCTCATGCGTGGGTGCCTAGCCTTGCCTAGGAGTTGGTCCGTTGGGTCGGCCGAGGCGACCCAAGCGAGAGGTCAGGACGCGTGTTACCAGCTCATCGTGGTATGGGGAGCGATCAGAAGATGTTTGGGAAAGGGGTCCCTGGGACGGTGACAAGCAGTGCTACGTTGTGGGACATATATATGTGCCCTCGCGTGTGTCCTCTACGAGTGACTCATGTCCGGCTGCTGGCATGAGCCGGAGCGGCTCACTCGGGGATCTAAGCACTGGACGGGGTGCTCGAGCGCACTGCTCCATGGTTTGCCCCACGAGTTGGTCATGTTTTTCTAAAGTTAGGGGTGAGCCTACAGGTGTATGTGGACGTGTTTGGGTAGAGCGGCTAGAGTCAGGGATAACGTTGCTGACCGATGTGTCAGAAGTTGTTGTGGATCTGGTTGTCATGACTTAGGGCATGTTGAGCCCTTGAGCATCTGTTCATGGTGGAGTTGCTGCTCAAGGCACTATGAGCCCCCGAGCATTTGCTCACACTAGAGCTATCATGGTCCCTGGGCCGCAAGTTGTTGGCATTTCTTAGCGCAATCACCAAGTGAGGAGGTTTTAAGTCTATCATCGGTAACTGTGATAGAAATGCCTATTGTTATTTTTTAACACCATTACTAAGATTGAGTTAATCTTAGCAACGTCGCTAAGAAACACCAACTACGATAGTTCTTAACGATTATAGAAATATCCACAAGCGTACGGATCTATCATTGTAGCATTTCAACCGAAAGTATTTAGGGTATCATTATTTATATTTTCCCAAAGAAGGGCAAGGTATTAAGAGTCTAGCATGAGCATGAACAAGATTACGTACTTGCATAGTGGACCATAGTGCATGACAGGGGTAAAAATGGTATTTCAAGGATAGTGGACACACATCTGGGCCAACCTCAAGGATAAAAGGAAAATAAAGAATAAAAGAATGTTCCTACGTGGAGTCAGCATGTTCTAATATAGCCGTGCAAAGAATAGTTAAAGATCATACACGTTATATGACTAAGTTAGAATTAAGTGTGAGATGCACTGGTCTACCAGCAAGCACGAGAGACTTTAAAACTCCTACACAATACCTGGATGTGGGGGATTACAAGGGATGGATAGGGTTGTCACCACCTGCCTCCTACGTCTCAACTGTGGGATACCATCATATCCGAAGGTTCCTGTGTACTCGAGCACCATGTCCATGTATAAGAAAACTACCCATATCCCCTAGGACTCCGACCCTATGGATCGACATGTAAGAATATGGGCAAACCCAAAGGAACGATGAACCATCACCCCAACCCTAGCTCTACTTCCACTCATACAAATCATATGAATGTTTAAGCATGTAGTTGAACATGTTAAGATCATAACACACAAACTATATGCTAGTTCATATATCATGATTATAACAAGGCAACTATACTCTAGTTCATATGCACTACTATATAAATGATATGAGAGCAAGTCTTTGGAAGAACTCTTCATAGTAATGTTCATACCAAGATGTATCTTTTCTTCCAAGGAGCCAAGCCCTCCTTGATAACTTTGCTAGCTCCAAACACTACCAAGAACTAAAAGCTAAAGAGTACAATTAGAGAGGTGAAGTGTAGCTCCAAATGTTGGTGTGTTGAATGGTGAGCTCCTCCTCTTCTTATATAGTGAAGCGTGGTTGGTTCAGCACTGGAAAGTTAGGAAACATCCATGAACCGCCTATGCATGGTGGCATGCAACTGCTAGAGGAGCGTGGGCCCGAGAGGCGGTGATGGGGGTGTGGGCGCACCCTAGCTAGCCCCGCTCACCACCGCCTTGCTCCTGTGGGCTCTTGGCTGGGCCTGGGTTGTGTCCTCGGTGGTGTTCTGCCCAGGTAAGTTGTGTTGGTGGGCTTCTTTATTTATTTCTCTTGCGCATTTCTGCATTATGCTTCTCAAATTGCGCCTTTTGATTGGTTTTCCACTTGTATTCGAATGTGTGTCCTACAAAACAAGTTTTCTCCAATACAAGTCGAACTATGTCAATAGTATATGCATATGTGTCAAAAGTATGTTTATTTCTCCCATTTTGGATAATAATTGGTGGTCAAATGTTGTCGTTAGTGACCGCCAACAAATCCGCCAAGCTTAACCTTTGCTCGTCCTGAGCAAATAGCTAAGTACTTGGTTGTTGATCAGGAGTTGCTACTATGCCGGTACAATTCACAAGTGCCATGCCTATAACAAAATATTCTTCCACAATTCAAATAAGTTGGCATTTCTATCCACCCTTTACCTTGATCCCTGTGGAGCGTATAGCTTTTCCAAGTTCTTGGGTGGTTGCAAGATAGAACGGTTATAACAGAACTACCAATCATTCCATCCTCGATTAACCATCTATCCGAAGGTTTTTATCAGTTTTGTAAAACAAATGTAAGTTCCTCGAATGATTCTCTCGATCGCTCAAATGTGTATGATACCTCACCAAAGGCATTTGAAAATTTTGCCTTCTTTTCATATCCTCCCACTAAAGGCTTTTGAGTGGAGTTTTGGGTAGATATGAAAGCGGGGCATACTTGCTTCACATATTTTGGTAAGTCAAAAACCGGACCTCAAGGAGATGCAAGTCATACACTTTGATCTAGACGTGCAAGTGTGTGGAATTTTCATAATGTCCTAATTCTAAATATTTTTTTTGGTACTCCTTGAATCATGACTCTCTCTCTTTTGGATAAATGCCTTTTTATTTGAAAGTATGGGCTATCTTTATTTCTTTTTCTTTTCTTTTCTTCATGCTCTTTGGCATGCATTTTTTCTCTCATGCCTTTTAACATGGACATTTTTCTTTCCCTTTTTTTAGCATAGCCCATACTTTTCACTTTGGTATATGAAATTTTTTGAGAGAGAGACACATGATAAATGAATGGAGTAATTATTTTGGTGGGCGAAAAAGCATGTTTGTGCGTAACTCTCAGTGTAAGAGTCAGCAATTTATTTGTGGGTGTACATGTGTCTTGATCTTGGGTGGATGACGAGAATCTCAACAAGGGTCACAACAATTTGACAAAACTCAATGCTCAAACAAGTAGCATATGACTTAGGTTTTGAATTTGAATATCATGTCATATGGCCTTGGTAGGTATTCATAATCATCGAGGAACTTTTGATTTTAGCATTTTTTGAAAGTAAAATCTCCGGA
Organism: Miscanthus lutarioriparius; assembly: GCA_904845875.1. Classification (NCBI taxonomy): domain Eukaryota; kingdom Viridiplantae; phylum Streptophyta; class Magnoliopsida; order Poales; family Poaceae; genus Miscanthus; species Miscanthus lutarioriparius. The sequence continues at coordinate 123,990 of CAJGYO010000124.1, forward strand.
TGTCAAGTTTCTCTTAGAACAAAATCATAGCAACTTCTATTTGTACCATACATAACTCGCAACAACTTAGAAAAGGAGCATGAATTTGCAAACCTAGAAGTTTTCAAGTTTTTAAAATGTGACATTTTTAGCCAACAAACATAAATTTTGGGGAATACTAAGTTATAACCTAGGCACAGATGAATTATAAATAGAGCAACTATTCATCATTTCAACCTAGGAGAAACTAAACATTCCTTAAACACATATGAGAGTGGAATAATTTTTTGGGTGTTTTTATCTTATTTCATTTTTTGGTATTTTTAATTTGTTAGATTTTTTAATATACTAATAGATAATAAATGTAGAAAAATAAATACAAAAATTAAAAATACAAAAAAATACAAGATACCTCTGCGGGGGCCTCCCCCAAGCTAGCTCCAGCCCTATGGTCTGGGATTGTCCCATGGACCGCCAGTAGGCCGCCTGCGCTTGTTGTTGTTGCCTTAGTAGTGCATCGATGTTCGTGAACTGTTGCTGCTGCTGTAGGTGCCATTGTCTCATATCCTGCACATGAGTGTTAAGTGTATTTTGAATTTCACCTATGCAGATTTCCAATCCTCCGAGGCGAGTGTTGATGCCGTCCAACTCCTGATGGTCCAAAGTAGACTGTCGTGGATGGACGGGTGGTGGTAGCCCCTCGGAGTCAGACGAGTGATGCACCCATGCTGCGTCATCGTCCTCATGCCATCCTGATCCACCAACCTCGTGTGGTTGCGGGGTGTGTCCCCAGCCCGGTTGATACTCGGGGGTGAACCCAGGCGTCTGTATGGCCAGGAACCACTCCGTATGGAATGCCTGAGGCACAAGTGGTGTCGGTGTCGGTGGTAGTTGAGAGCTGACAGCTTCGTCCCTAGCCCTGCTTCTTGTTCCCCTGCAAGAAATAGAACTCCTGGGTGCTTCCTTTTATTCGATAAGACTGAAGGTGAGTGATGGGGATTTATACAAAGAGAGTTTCGGGTTAGGAAGCGGAATCTCATTTGTATATCCTGGAAAGAAAAATACAAGGTTTCCTCCATCATCATATTTCAAATGTTGCCCTTGCATCAAGTAGTGCTCATTAATATCAATTCGTTGAGTAGAGATGTATGTCACATCTTGTCCATCCAACGCACCAATATTAGCAGCAATATGAGTCACAAGGGATGTGCAAGAGATAGATGTAGAAGCCTTGAAAGTTTCTAACCAATGTCCAAACATTTCTTTCACAGAAGCAATTTTAATCTTTTTTAAGCATGGCATAGAGAATTTGTAATTCGGCATGATAAACAAATCTTATATCTTGCCTAGCCAACAAAGTCATGGCAACCAACAATGCATGAACCTCAAAGTAGGATGATGAATATTCATATTTCGAGGTTGAAACTTACTAACTACGTTTTAACTAGAAATCATTCTCCAAAATTCAACGGGAGCAACCTTCTCCCATCCGACGGCTTTCCAAATGGTGGCGAACTCGGAGTCCATACCTATTTTTGTGAGGAGGCTGGGGTGGTATGTCAGCGTGTGGATGAACTCATGGATGTTGATGAGGTTGTACGCTTGTACCTCCTAGTCTCCCTCCAAATCAAGGTGTGGATCATTGTCGCCCTCCTCCATCGGTTGTTCTTGCTTTTCTTCTTGCTCTTCCGTTAGCTCGGTTTCTTCTTCTTCATGCATCGGGCTATCTTCGGGCTTGGTGTAGCGCGCACTTGAGCTTCCACGGGAGCAACTTGAGCTCACTCCCATGGCCTTCTTGAAAGTGCTGGTGAGCTTCCTCCCGATCTTGTCCATGGAGGAAAAGACAACAACAAAAGCTTGCAAACAGGGTTACGTTAGTGAAAACAAATCGAACAACCCACGAGCTTGGCTTGGTGGTGATGAGTGTAGGATTTTTCTGCAGAGTTTCCTTGCACTCAAGCTTTGTAGAAAATATTTTTGCATGTGGTGGAGCAAGAGAGTGTGAGATGGAGTGAAAATGGAGAGTGTGAGGGTGAGAAAAGCTCAACTTCGGGCTCTCGGCTTTTATAGAGCTGAGCACCGACTGAAGGAGGTAGAGGGCAATGGCTAGGAGCCATTGGCGAAGGCGCACAGCCAACAGCCACCTGCATGGTGCGGCTGCACCCCTGGTGTGCCTGCACCTGCGGTGGGCCCGCTGCTGCCCCCTTTTGCCAGTAGCTCCCAACGGCTGTTTTGAACTCAAGACTGTTGGTGCTCTCCTCTGTTTCAAAATTCTTGCTCCAAAATTGATTTTCCACAAAACTTTTATGATATTTTGAATTTTCATAAATATTTTAAAAATCAGAAATGATAACAGAAAAATCTATACTATTAGAAAATGATTTTTATTTTATTTTTCTAAAAAGTTTATTTTTAAGCAAATTTTAGAATTTGAATTTAAAAATTTTGAAATTTTGAATTTTTAAAAGATAACTATCGATTTATCTTTGGCAAGGGCTTGACATTTATATTCTGTCGGCAAGACTTATCCTCCTTTTTTGCTCTATAGCTGCATGAACAAATTCGGGGGAATTCTCAGGTTGCCCTGGGATTTTCCCCGAATTGTTGATAGGTATAGCGACAGCAATTTGAGCAATTTGCGTTTCAATCATTTTATTAAAACTAAGTTGGTTCTTAACAGAGGAGGATAAATTTTCAAGTTTTGTATTTATATTTTCAATCATTTTATCATTAAACATTAAGTTTTTAGTAATATTTTCATTAATTTTTGCTTGACCTAACACTAGGAAGGTTGATTCGAATTGTAATTTGAGTTAAAGTTCCAATTACCTCCTTGCGAGCGGGACTGATTGTTCCACCCGTTATTGTTACCTTGTGAGAACCCATTGTTGATGTATGCGTCATCTTCATGGGTTTCGAGGCAGTTGTTCCCCGAATGTTTGACCTCACCACAGACTTCGCAAGTCATTTGTGAATCTGTGGCCTGAATGGTGGCCTTCATTGCTTCTTTTTCATTTGCCCGCTCGTTCAGTCTTGAGAGTAACGAGTCTATTTTTGTGGCAAGCATATCCGTCTCCTTCACGGTATGCATGCCTTTTTGTTGTTTGCATTCCTCTCCCTAGCTTTGATTGGATACCATCTTTTCGATGAGTGCTATGGCATCAGTGATGCTAAGGGAGAGGAATGCTCCTCCAGCAGCGGCATCTACATGCCCCTTTGACATGGATGTGAGCCCTTCGTAGAAGTTTTGGATCATGAGCCATTCCTCCATTCCGAGGTGCGGGCAGGCTTGGATGTAATCCTGGAGCCTTTCCCATGTCTCGGGAATGGATTCGAGTGAAGTATGCTGGAAGTTTGAAATTTCCCCCCTCAGGGCATTGGTTTTGCCCATGGGGAAAAGTTTTGCAAGGAATGCCGTGGAACATTTGTCCCACGTGTTGACAGCTTCCTTATCCTTATAAAACCACTGTTTCGCCTTCCCCACGAGGGAGAAGGGAAATGAACGGAGCCTGATGCTAGCTTGTGCGACGTCTTTGATGACGATTGTGTTGCACAGCTCAAGGAAGTGTTGCAAGTGAGCACTTGCATCCTCGCTTGGCAATTTTTTGGTTTGCCTGTACCATCGTGATCAGGCCAGTCCAAAGCTTGAAGTTTTCGGTGCCCGTGTTGACAGCGGGCCCAACGGGCATGTTGGCAACAGCGGGGGTGGAGTAGTCATGGAGTGACTTGGCCATTTTGGTAGTAGCGGATGGTACGGGGTGACTAGCTCAACTATCGGTGGAGTAGCGAAGGAAGAAGCGGTACGGGACCTGTTCTTCCTTAGGAGCGCCTCTAGATTATTGGTGTAGGTTTCCGATAGGTTGTAACCGGTCATACACTATCCTATTTTCATCCACAACAGGGAGAAAACAAGCAGAATTAGCCTGCATAAACTAAGGCTACCATTACATGCATGTGCTCATGATCATGTCCTACTAGATTCTTTAACCTATGCCCTCCCCGGCAATAGCACCAGAAATGCTTGTTGGCATTTCTTAGCGCAATCACCAAGTGAGGAGGTTTTAAGTCCAGCACCGGTAACGGCGCCAGAAATGATAGTTAATCTTAGCAACGCCACCAAGAAACACCAACTATGATAGTTCTTAACAATTACAGAAATATCCTCAAGCGCATGGATCTATCGTTGTAGCATTTCACTTGGAAGTATTTAGGGTATTGTTATTTATATTTTCCTAAAGGAGGGAAAGGTATTAAGAGTCTAGCATGAGCATGAACAAGATTACATACTTGCATAGTGGACCATAGTGCATGGCAAGGGTAAAACAATATTTCAAGGATATTGGACACACATCTAGGCCAACCTCAAGGATAAAAGGAAAACAAAGAATAAAAGAATGTTCCTACGTGGAGCTGGCATGTTCTAATATAGCCGTGCAAAGAATAGTTAATGATCATACAAGTTATATGACTAGAGTTAGATCTAAGTGTGAGATGGACGGGGAAATCTTCGAGCACTGGTCTGCCAGCAAGCGTGAGATTTTAAAACTCCTACACAATACCCGGACATGGGGGATTACAAGGGACGGATAGGGTTGTCACCACCGGCCGCCTACCCCTCAACTGTGGGATACCGTCATATCTGAAGGTTCCTGTGTATCCGAGCACCACGTCCATGTATAAGAAAACTACCCATATCCCCCGGGACTCTGACCCTACGGATCGATAAGTAAGAATATGGGCAAACCCGAAGGAACGATGAACCGTCACGCCAACCCTAGCTCTACTTCTACTCATACAAATCATATGAATGTTTAAGCATGTAGTTGAACATGTTAAGATCATAACACACAAACTATATGCTAGTTCATATATCATGATTATAACAAGGCAACTATACTCTAGTTCATATGCACTACTATATAAATGATATGAGAGCAAGTCTTTGGAAGAACTCTTCATAGTAATGTTCATACCAAGATGTATCTTTTCTTCCAAGGAGCCAAGCCCTCCGTGATAGCTTTGCTAGCTCCAAACACTACTAAGATCTAAAAGCTAAAGAGTACAAGTAGAGAGGTGAGGTGTAGCTCCAAATGTTGGTGTGTTGAATGGTGAGCTCCTCCTCTTCTTATATAGTGAAGCATGGTCGGTTCAGCGCTAGAAAATTAGGAAACATCCATGAATCGCCTATGCATGGCGGCATGCAACCGCCAAAGGAGCATGGGGCCGAGAGGCAGTGGTGGGGGTGCTGGCGGACCCTAGCTGGCCCCACTCACCACCGCCTTGCTCCTATGGGATCTTGGCCGGGCCTGGGTCATGTCCTTGGTGGTGTTCTGCCCTATAAGTTGTGTAGCTGGGCTTCTTTATTTATTTCTCTTACGCATTTCAGCATTATGCTTCACGAATTGCGCCATTTGCTTGGTTTTCCACTTGTATTCGAATGTGTGTCCTGCAAAACAAGTTTTCTCCAATACAAGTGGAACTATGTTAATAGTATATGTATATGTGTCAAAAGTATGTTTATTTCTCCTATTTTGGATAATAATTGGTGGTCAAATGTAGTCGTTAGTGACCACCAACACAAGCTGATGAGGTCACTTCTCCACCGCTCTGAGCAGTCACAGCTGGTGAGGATAGACCCCTCGGGTAGCCTTGGGCCATTCCTTGCTGGCTCGATATCCTCGATGGGCCCGTGAGCCCCCGAGAATGGTCTCTTTGCATCTGGCTTGTTGTGGCTTCTGGCCGGGAGGGCTTGCGCATTTTGGTGCCCAGGTCCCCCTGGCTCGATGTCGCCGCTATCGCCACATCTTCGTGTTCGAGTGTAGCTACCACTTTTGATGAAGAACTGTCATGATCTGTCACTATGGGAGCTGGCCTTGAGTGCAACGTGGTTCAGTCTGCTCATCATGGCACATGGTGCGCTCGGGGAGCCTGCTTCCTCGGATGCACGCGTCTCCAAGCGACAGCTGATAGTTCATTGTGGTGTGTCATGTAGCCTACCCATTATGCAGGATCGGACCCTGGTTCTAGGCTTCACCCTATGTGGCGTGGCATCGGTTACCCACTGGATCACTTGCGATGACGTCGCCTGATGGCGGGGAGTTTCATCGTTTGTGCGCGCCCTAGTTCATTGCGTTTCGCTAGTGGTGATGCTGCCCGGGGTGTGATTCTGTCGTAGGGTCCAGCTTTGCCACGCGGTGAGTCTAGATATGGTATGAGCAGATGACAGGAGTTGCCCCGTCAGTTGGGGGCGATCTCATGGTTCTTGAAAATGATGTGGCCACCGCGGACCATTCCTTGGGTGAGATCGCCATGAGCCATGGCCGCCTGGTTTCCTGGGTGGAGGTCTCGACCATGGCCGATAATGAGAGGGGGCACTAGGCCCCTCATGTGGGTGCACTCCAGGATGCAGCCTCTAAAGGCAGTTCCGAGAGTGTGTTCGCCATGGACCATGGGATCCAGACCTACGAGATGGAGGTCTGAGTAGCAACAAAGGGCGGACACGGGCGTCGACCCTTCGATGTGGTTGACCGCGTGGTTTCCCAAAAGGATGTGGCCGGTTGAGGCCATTCCCTAGGTGAGTTCATTACGAGTTGTGGACCTCCGATTTCTTGAACAAGAGGCCCGGCCGCGGCCAGCGGTGAGCGAGGGTACTGGCCCCTCTGGGTAAGTGAACTCCAGGATGCTGCCACCGAAGGCAGTTCCGAGAGTGTGTCTACTATGGGCTACATGTCCCGGATCTTCATGGTAGAGGTTTGGGTCATAGTTGCAGGCGGACGTGGGTGCTGGGCCTTTGGTGCTGGTGAACTCATAGTTTTTGTGGTGGATGTGGCCTCTATGGTCCATTCCACCAGTGAGTTCACTAGCAGCGTGAGGAGCCATCGCTTCTTTCTCAACAAATGAGAGTGCGCGACTATCCCCTACCTGGCATGCCAACTGTCGGTGTTTTGTAAACTAGACTAGTAAACTTATATGATTGCCGTGTTGCTCTAGGAAGACGATGGTAGCATCCAATAGAAATGAGGATTTATACTGGTTCAGGCCGAAGCCCTATGTCTAGTCTCAGAGATGATCGAGTGCGTGTTCCTCGCTTGAATGCTCTGAAGTTCTTACAATGGGGGTGCAAGAAAGGTGGAAGAGATGGAAGGACCTATGCTAGGTGAAGGGCTACCCGAAGTGAAGCTCTAGGAGCCCTACTACAATGGTGAATGAATGGAATGGTAGAGGATGTGAATTATCCATGAGATGGGTGCCCTGGCTACCCTTATATAGTGTTCGAGGCTAGGGCTTGTACATTAAGGAGGCCCTCCCTACTGAAGGGTTGAGATCCTGAGGGAGGGCCTAGATAACTTGGCTTACAAGCTACGTTGTCTCTGATGCATGTCCGATCGTGGCTATCATCATGGTCTTCTGGCCACGTCGCGGCAGGATATGATGTGGCGCTACTATGCCGGCCATGGCGATACTGTAGCCTCGATGGTGGTTCATCAGCCGTCCTATAAAATGCGATGTTCATCATGGCCTTCGTCATCGTCTCCTGGTTCCTGGGGGCATTGTACGCACATTAGGTAGCTTCCCTAGGTCGTCGATCACTTGGTCGTCGCTGAGGAGCTGAGGAGCATGATCCCGATCATTGGGGTCTTGGCTCTTGTCGGTCCAGGTGGCCTTTGAGTCAAGGCCCCATCATGGATCCCATCCCGTAGTGGGTGAGATCGTTCATGCGTCTTGTCGGGCCGTATGGTCCACGTGCCTGTCGTCACCGAATCGGGGCAGTGTTGTCTTGTCCGATCCTTGTGGCGTAGGGCTGACATATAACCAGACTGAGGTGACTAACATCCCCTCGATCCTCATGGGGTCAGTGAGGTGTGCCTTCCCTTGCCATAGTAGGTGTACCTGGTGAGGCTTGACCTCGCACCATCCCTTTCAGGGGTCACGAAGTGGGCGAGGTCATGCGCTTTTTGAACGCCATGCAGCTAAGGCAGGGGGAAGAGGTCGTGGCTGACCCTAGCCCTAACATTTGGCCTGGCTAGCTCGGCATGACTAGGCCTCAGTCATTCAGGCCTTCACCATCTAGCACATTGTAGGCCTCATGGCCTGCTAACTAATCGGTGCCTTGAGACACCCCGGGGTTATAACCCTAACAATATGCATCTCTGACGCCACCTCTTGTAGTGTGTGCCCTCAAAAATATTTGGTTTCAGCATACTCGCAAAGCCGATGGATTATTAGATATTTTGGCAAATTCAGTATTAATTTAATCCAAAAAAAGATTAAGAACATGTTTGTGGCCTCACATATGTGTACGTGTGATGAAATGATCATGTAGATGATACTAATAATCATGATTTTAACCGTTGAAGATAGGGGATGAATTAGAACATACCTAGCAGCACCAAAGCCAATTGCGCTAGTCGATATAGCGCCTATTGGAGTAGTCATTCTGCTCGATGCAGTGCAGAGAGGTTGTAGTGTTGATCTACCGTCATCGCCATGAACACCAAGAAGAAGATGAGGTTTGTCGAACGATTGAGCAGTCATGTAGTTGCTCCTCAAAAACCTGATGGCTGCCCTTCACCCGAGCAGATGAACGCGTAGACGACTCGGTTTTGAAGGCCTGCTCTCTCTATTCCCGTGCTCGTAGGAACCGGGACTGGAAGACTTGGCTGCAGTGGAAGCGTGGATGTCTTGCACACGTAAGAGAGACAAGAGACTAAATGTTGTCTTGCTTTTATCTTGTAGCCAAGGAGCAGAGCAGGAACATCCATCCACAGGAGATCAAGAGTCAAAAGTGGAAGAGATGCTCACAGAAGAAACTCCTGTCATCATGAGCGGAAACTCCCATAACTCTCGCCATTAGGAGTAGAAACTCCCATAACCCCTGCCATGCCATTAAGAGCAGAAACTCCTGTAACTCATTTAGGAATAGAAACTTCTGCTCATAATTGGCTTGAATGACAAAACCAATTCATGCACCGCATGCTCATGTGGCTCATTCTTTTCTCAACTTCTCAATGTAGATAGACATAGTCCACACATATAAGTCGAGTCAACATTCAATCAAAAATCTCATATGTGACTAAATCACATAGCGCACAATATTTAGTATGGGCCTTAGAATTATTCGATTTAATTAGATAAAATATTGGGCTTGGCCCACATTAAATCTAACAGCATACATGTGTCTGCATATAATCATTGTCGAAAGGGCTAGCACCTGGATGTCCGGCCGTTGCTCCTGTACCTACACCGGCATCGCATCGCATGCTCCTGCGGCCTGTATCACATCCCACGCTAGCGCTCACGTCCGAATGCAGTACCCTCAACGACCCCCACCCCGACGCCAACGGCAACATCGAGGCCAGATGGAGGAAAAGGAAGGGAGGGGAGGGAGAGGAGAGGAGAGGGCGAGGCGCGCCATGCGAGGTAGGAACTGAATCCCTACGGTAGGCCGTTGTCCGCTAGCCTCCGGTGCCATTACAATATGTGCAACATCTGATATACTTTTAAAACATCTAGATGATACACTTGCAACATACGTCTATAGACAGATGAAACACCTTAAACATGAGTCTAAGACACTTGCAATAACACCTAGAAACATATGAAACGTCATTGCAAAACATATGCAACGTCCCGATAAAACACTTGCAACATATATGTGAAACATATGTAACATCCAAACAAACGCACTTGCAACATACGTCTGAAAAAATAGATGAAACATTTGGAACATACACTTGCAACATACGTGTATAACTATTACAACATGTGTAACATCCTGATATGCTTTTGCAACATTTTAGATGAAACACATGCAACATCTAGATGAAACATCTGAAACACTTGAAACATACGCTTGCAACATGCGCTTTCAGCGCAATGTCACATTGCAGCTTGGAGGAATGGAGGCTTGTTGTTGCGGAGCTCGACGCTAGTGGAAGGTCTAAGGTGGCGCAAGGAGCTCGCCGGTGCGGCAGCGGAGGCAGCGTCGCCGGTGCCCCTAGTGGAGGCACTATGCTGGGCGAGCACCTTTGTGAGGCCATGAGAGTTGCACTGGGTGAGAACCTATGTGAGGAGCACTTAGTGAGCAGGGCAGCGTGCTCGGTGAGCATCCCCTGTAGCACCCTAGCGAGTGGCCAGCAGCTGACGAGCACCCCCTACCTGGCGAGCATGAGTAGGCCAGCAGCTGGTGAACAACCCTGCCCGACGAGCATGAGCACCACTTGCTACGCCAGCTGCTAGCGAGCACCCCTTGGCTGGCAAGCATGAGAACCCCTGCACGAGTTCACGATGGGGAGGAGAGTCACAGGTTCTACGACATCTTTCTTCTCCCTGTTGCTTTCAATGGAGAGAGAGATGGAACCGAAGAGGATAAGTCTGGACACCTGACGCGAGTAGATATTTGTGTGGTGGAAAAAATACGTGAATCAGGTGAGGCTATGTAGCTTTTGTCGTCCGGGTACAGGACAGACATCCGTGGTGGAGCATTATTACCGAATTGCTGCGTGTTGATTGCCTAAGAATCATTGGCCTCAGTGAGGTCTCATGCCATCAAAACACAACGGATACCAAACCATGGCCCCCATAGCAGCCGCAAGAGATTCGTTTCATACTCGATCCATATTCCACACAAAGCACAATAGTCACCGGATCACCGGCCTTGTTTACCACTTAGGAGGGAACAAAATAAACTAATTGAACAAGCAGGGCAAAATCAAGGTCCAGTTAAACATGTGCTAGCTATGGTTGATCGCACGTGCACTACCCCAGATCTGGACATCACTGTCGGTTCAAACCCCCCCCCCCCTTCACTGATGGTTGCTTCAAGAGTCTCGGTTTTTGGTTCAAGCCGGCAATGTTGAGCAAGCCTATGCTGTCGGTTCACGGCTTGAGCTGGTACTGTTGAGCAAGCCAACATTGTCAGTTCATGGCTCAAGCCAGCAGTGTTGGTCGAACCTTTACTACCGGCTGGTGGCTCAAACCGACAATGTTGTCTTCAACAACACTACCGGTTTGGATTTAAAGCTGACAGTGATGGCTCGACACGAGCTGGCAGTGCCCTATTCACCATCACTGCCGGTTTTGTGCTAACTGACAGTGATCTCTTTTTCACATGGTTTTATAATTTTTTTATGGAATCAGGTTTTGCTTTATATTCGCTACGTAGATGACAGGTTCATCAACATTAAACATTACAAATATTACGGTTACAGTTCAAATGTACTTATTAAGATCTCGATCCCTCAAAATAAAAAAAGAAATTATAATAGTCTAATGAGCCGCTCTATCCCGTACTGGTTCTTGTACCTTATAGACTGCACAATGGAGAATGTTCCGTTAAATTCCAAGCACTCGGATAGGATGAAGGCTGCTAGCTCCAATGATAGTGCTATGATATCCATGTCTAATAGCCTTTGGTGTTTAAATTTCTTGCGCTGTCATTCAAAAAAGATGATATCGAAAGGCACAAATGTAAGAGATAATAGTAGATCATTTTGTTGAATTAATAGATATAAATGAAATGTGGATTATACACACCAAAGCATCTGCCTGCTTCGATTTCATGCTGAGGTAGAGAAGCATTGCCCACGTTATGTACAACCTGCATTCATTATTTCCAGTCGGTTGGTTTAGGGTCTCCAATTGCATTGGTGCAACCTGGAATGGGACCTTTGTCCCACCGATCATTCTTCCCTGGACATTGTGCCACATCATAAAGTGTGAAAAAGGGGCAATATTAGAATGTGCTATGTGCGATTACAAAATAATATGTTATTAGGTTCACTTACTCATTCAGCACTTTGATTAGGGGATCCACCAAAAAAAGTTCCTTTTTCCTTGAGTCCCACACCTCGATACTATTTTTGCGAATATTGATAACAATGAAGACGAAATGGTTGCTGTGATCACAAAATCCTAGTTATTAACAAATAATTGTAACTAAAAAAAGAAGCATAAAATAAGAGCAGAGAACACATACTTGCAATTGTATGCTAGAAGTATTTCAGTTTTATTATTCATCTTGAAAGCTTCGAAAATGGCAACCAATGTTACCGTCAGATCTTCCACTTTATTTCCATGCATGCCTCCACATGTTTTCTCGTTGACTAGCTCGGGGTCTAAGAAGGCTATATGAGCATTTTTTTTTGTTTAAGCAATATTTTGCTACATACCTTCATAAATCATGGGAAATGTTTAAAAGTTAACTATTAGTGTATCGAGAGAGTAGTTAATTATAATATCGTGTGTGTAGGGTACTTACGTAGTCCACATCATCAATATTTGTGTATCGAGATCGCGCCTCTGGTATAGCTGAAACAAGCACTCCCAACTGACAAAGTGCTTCTCTTCAAGAGGATAATGAAAAACAAGAGGGTGGTGGATAATAACTTTAAAATATACCTGTCGTTGGGGAGGGTTTGGAGAAATCCAAGTTTGACCATACCCAAACTAACTAACTGATCCCCGTTCCTCACCCTCCCCAATTACACCCGTATCCATTTGCCCAAATTCAATGAATAATGGGGAACCCAATGGATAAGTTCAAGGCTGTAGAAAAAAATCAACAATGGATGCTTGATGCTTCACTAGCCATCTCTTCGTCCATGCTGTCCTTCCTACTGTGACCTGCTTGCATAGGAGTGCGCTGCAACGTGCCTCCCGGTCGCCCCAGCACTGCTGGGCATTGACGTCAATGATGCTGCCTCTGTTGGCCATCAAGGAGGCGGAGGAGAAGGCCACCGGTGATGGCCATGCTGTCCATGTGTGCCGGCAACCTACAGCTCAGTGACGCAGACTTCAGGCGGGCGCTCCACGACAAGTGTCCCTCGTACCTCACACAAGCCATGGATGCGGAGGACGTCACGGGGGGACGCACCGTGCTGGCCATGCTCAAGCTCGGCATTGACAACATAGAGCGCCTCGCCGCCGCCGACGCCGCATCGGCACGCTCCGCAACTCCATCGGCCTCCTCATCATCGTCGCGTTGCTAGGCAACCTAGAGCTGTCATCCGCCGGCGTCGACCTCTCTATCATATCCAACTTCTCCTTTGGCTTCCGCCTCTGGATGGGCAGCGCGTTGGAGACATTGTGCGCCACAGTCAGAGTCGATTCTTGTCGTCTCTGCCTCGTCGATTTTTGCTCTTTTCTTCACCAATCGCTGAGCATCGAGCCGCCGCCACCGCTAGGGCGTTGCCCTCTCCTTCAGGAAGTCAGATAGAAAAATTGGGGATGGATAATAACGGATGATCCCCTCCCCATACCCTATTACTAGTGGATATACCCTCCTATTGGGCAAAGGATTTTCTACCCATACCCTACCCGTTCGTGTGGATGTGGATTTCGGGGGTGGGTATTCGTACCCAGCGACATATATACTTCAAAACCCATTTGGTCAGTCTCTGTTGCTTTGGCCATGTAATATTCATGCAAATCATGCATATATGTTGTCAATTTTTTAAACTCGTCGTCAGCCACCAAGAAATTGCCTCTTTGATACTGGATTGTCGGTTTTGCCATCTCGCATAAATCATAATAGATGTTCACGGCCTCATCCCTGGTTAATTTAGGATTGTCTTTGACAATCTTGTTTATCTTCCTTTGATCTGCATGGTGTATTTCTTCGACTCTTAATTGATTGTTCGTTTTTTGTGTTTGCCTATCAAATTTGGACTGCACCCACCACTTAGGCAGTGAGACAAATAGATTCCAGAATCTAATAGCATCTTCCCTGTTGCATTTTTCTGGCTTTTTTTGGTTCAGCAAGTTTGTAACGATGCCACTGATACGCCCTTTTCTTTTTTTGTCGGTCTACTTTGGGAGAATTAGCGATCGAATCAGAGGACCTTTTCTATGACTGCGGGGATGCCTTTGATCTCATTTTGGGCTGAGGTGGCGGAGGAGGAGGAAGAGAATTCTGTTTTCTTGGGGTTGATGAAGAGGGAGGAGGAGGAGGAGGAGTCTTCTCTTTTGTCGAGGCTGATGAAGATGGAGGAGGAGGAGGAGGAGGAGTCTTCTCTTTTATCGGGGCTGATAAAGATGGAGGAGGATGAGGAGGAAGAGAAGGCGACTTCTATCTTCTCGAGGGTGATGGCAAGGGAGGAGGAAAGGCAGAGTGATCTCCTCTGTTGGGAGATGGTGAGTGATCATCTTCGGGCGGCGAAGATTCGAAGTCGTCCTCATCATCCAAAGACAACTGGTGATCAAGCTTAATGAAGCGCTTGCACCAAACCACATGAGCGCCCTTGTTCTGAACAAGGCGTTGCTTGTCTTCCTATGCGGGGTAATCAATGTGTATCTTGTTATACTTCTTATCAAGTATACTATCAATGTTGATGTGGGCATACCCCGTTGGAATTGGGTGGTCATTAATGGCCCCGTCTCCCGCAGGCCAGGCCTGGTCGACCGCCACCTTGTCAGTTCTCCATTGCTAATGGATGTACAGCCTAACATTGACGGGTTTGGTGATGTTGTCCACTGGATGAGGCGCATTCGCCTCTTCTTCATCGAGCGGGGTCGATCCGCAGCTGCTGCGACCCCTGAACTGTGGGCTAAAGCTAGCCGGAACAGGGTCTGGTGGTACTCCTGATCCCATGGACTGCATAACTTGCTGGACTTGTTCTTGAACGGTCGCATCAATCCGTCTTTCGAATCTATCTTCAATCTCTTGCAGCTGCCTCGGTGTCTCTGCCTCTTGTGCCGCTCTACCCCTTGAGTGGCTCCGATAAGTGGAAGATTCATCCTCGAATGCTAATTTTCATGGAACAAGACCGGCTCCTCTAGTGCGACTAGGGTGCTCCTTATTTTTGAGTGCTTGGGTGAGCACGTCATTTTCCCTATTAGAAGTGCGGGTCCCTTGGCTCACCTCATCATTTACCTCGGAGATCCTCTGGACGAGGCTGCTCAGGGTTGGATTTGTGGAGCTAAAGCTCCCATTTGTGTCGTGGTGTACCCCCCTCGCCATACAAAAATATATCGATCTGGGCTCCCAATTGACAGTCTCAGCCTCAACGCCAAGCCGTTCCAATATCTCAAGTTTACTTTCAAATTCATCCATCTTACTGGCGTAGCCACGAGAGCTGAGATGATGAGGATTCGTCGCTTTAAGCGAGTTCTCCTTATTCTTCCTGCTCAGTTCCAAGTACTCCTCGGATTCCCTGTATTGCTTGAATTCCTACCAAAAGTCCTTCTGCTTGGTATACTCTCCACCATCCCAATTTGGCTCTTTACCCTTGGATTCCCACTCTCGATCCATCTTTGGACAAAAAAATATTGAGACAGTAATTATAGAGAAATTAATTATAAGTCGAGCTTCATGAACAACAATTATAGCTCAAAAGTACCATTTATTCTATACTTATTTAATTTAGTCACCCCATTTTTGGAAAACATTATTGTACACCAATTATTGCAAAATTGAAATTGGTAGCTCGGCCATATAAATTGAAAATTGTAGCCCTATAAAAAACAATTATTGCACAATTATGAAGAACAATTATTCTACTCAATGCCACATAAAAATGGAGACACTAATTTTTTAAAAAAGACTAAAATTGGAGACATGACCATGAACAATAATGTAGCCCCAAACAATGTATTGGTAGGTGACACATGGATTAATTTGCTCACCAAAATTGTAAAAGAATCTACTCTACTCCTAAGAACTAATTATAGCATCACATACTAACAATGATCTTGACCACCATGTAATACATAGCTAGGAATTTAAATGTGTTCATAGACACCAACCTTTTGGATGATGGATTCACCACAATTTTCTTGGAAGCCTTGCACAAAGTCCAATTGGAAAAGTGCTCTCTCTAGAATGGAGAAAGAACTAGAATGAGAATCAAGCAATGTAGCCATCAAAACAACGCTAATTAGGCAACAAAATCAAAGGAATGAATGCTTGTTACCAACCTTAAAGCAAAAAGATCAAGCCATTCTTCCAAATCCAAGAGCTAGCTTTATGGTGAAGAGCAGCTGCAACAATAGAGGGAGAGGCCCAAACGCGCGCCTCTGTGCTCAGGATGGAAGAGAGGAGGAAGGAGAGGACGGCATCAGCTTTTTGTACTGCCATTTTATCACTGTCGGCTCTTGGCTAGAACCAACAGTGATAGCACCAAATCATTGTCGGCTCTTGGTTAAAACTGGCAGTAATAAGTGGTCGCCAACTCATTGTCAGTGCAACCCACAAGTCGGCAGTGATGTAGTCCTTCACTGCCGGTTTAGCCCAGCCCCAATCATTTTCTCATTTTCAAGCTTAGAACTGGCAGTGAAGGTACATCACTGCCGATTCTCACAAATCTGGCAGTGATGAGGCCGGCAGTGATGTCCAATTCTGTAGTAGTTGTCAGGGACCAATACTAGGATACCCGAAGAGGAGGAGCTAATGACCATCAATATTGACTCATCCGAGCAGTCAAGAGTGCGACAACAGCTCCAACCGATCCCCTGGCACGCAAGCTCTGCTTCTTCCGGCCTCTGGGTCTGCGTTCCACCTCGCCTGACCCATGGGCCTACACTCCGCCTCGCCGACCCTTGGGCCTACGCTCCGCCTCACCCGCCCCTTAGGTCTATGCTCCGCCTCGCCCAACCCTAAGGCTACGGGCTCCGCCTCGCCCGACCCTTGGGTCTACGCTCCGCCTCGCTCAACCCTGAGGCCACGGGCTCTACCTCACCCGACCCTTGGGTTTGCACTCTGCCTCGCCCGACCCTTGGGTCTATGCTCCGCCTCGCCGGACCCTCGGGTTTGCGCTCCGCCTCGCCCAACCTATGGGGGAGGACTCCGCCTCGCCTAACCCTGAGGTTGTGGGCTCCGCCTCACCCGATGGAGACCCATACCGCCGCCAACCACTCCAAGTCCAAGCATATGACCTTGAGTCAAAGCTCTGACACCAGGGAAGAGACCGAAATGCCCCAATGTAACCAGTGACCGTGATGGGCCATATAGGAGGATTCACATCAAGAACAGCGTTGGGCGTACCGGTGCTGTTCTGCCTAACCCTCGTACGAACACTGACGAGCGCGTCAGTTCACCACGACGTTCGCCAGGATGGAGTGGAGCGCCATAACCAGCGTATGATGCCTGCGCATGGTGCTAGTGACGAATAGGACCACAATGCAAAGCCGTCCCTATTGACATCTGCAGGGTCGATGGGACCCGCATGAAGGAGAAGAAGGACCCGACGATCTTGAAGGCCTTCGTCTCTCTCTCTCTCTCATTCTTCTTTTTCCTCTGCTGTAACACATGCTTTCTCTTGGCCTATAAAAGGGAAAGTAGGGCATCCCATAAGGGGCATCGCAACACATCACATCGATTCAAGCTAGATCCGAATGAACCATCACGAACCCTTCGAACCCCAGAACACACAGCCGAGTAGCAACCGAGCTCTCTCAGCATCCATTCACTCCTTTCACCAGAGACTTGGGACCTATCCCTCTCTCGCCCATTTGTAACCCCTACTATGAACTTTCAGTGCTAGTAACACGAGCAGCAGCAACGAACTAGACGTAGGGACATTCTGCCCGAACCAGTATAAACCTCATGTCCTCTAAGCACACCATCTGAGCCAGACGCATAATATTAGAAATTTACTTGTCAGTGGCAACTCGAAACACTGACAGTTGGCGCGCTAGGTAGGGGACTTTTGTGCGTCTCAACATCCACACCAGGTCTTGGATGGCTAGTCACAACCACAGCTAGGTCCCGGGTGCGCACGTGCACTTCGGGGACCTGGACTTCATCGTCACGACAGAGGGAGAGTTGGCGATGGCTCCCGCCACTGTCCGACCTCTCCACTCCACTGGCCTCGACATGATCGCCAAGGCGCTTGAGGAGCTACAACTACACGCACCGGAGGCCCACGCCCTCGGAAGCAACCAACTCCTCGACTTCGACTACAGGAGGTTAGAGCGCCAGCTCGGCACCTTTCTAGGACCCCGACCATCCCGAGAGGACCTACGCCACCTCACCTTCTCGTTCACTAATGTCATGGCGTAGCTTGCCGGAGGGGAGCCGCTCTCTCTAGAATACCTCATCCAGAGCTCCCCGACAGTGCTCCCGTTCGGTCTCCGCAACGTCGCAGAGACCGATGGCCACCTTGTGGCACAACACATGCCTCCGTCCCCCGCGAACGACAGGTTCGTGGGGATGACCGAATATATCACGGAATCTTTTCACGACATCCTCACGAGAGAAATGGAGTCGGCCTCCACCTCTAACTCCAGCAGGGGGAGCCATCACCCCTCTCGTGAGTGTTTCGTGGCAGGTAACCCCGAGGGACACGTCGGAAGCATCCATGAGGAAGAGGCTACCCCAACGAACAACCTCGACGACGAGGTCGAGAGGGATGCAGGGGCCCTACCACGCCTGCGGGTAGAGCAGCTAAAGGCCCGGCACCAAGAGCTCAAGGAAGCACGACTCCAGCTCGAGCAGGAACGCGTGGAGCTCGAGCGAGAGATCGAGCGCCACGGAGATGGTGGGCGCGCACGTGCTATGGCCTGTGACGTGAACCAGAGGATCATCAAGGACGATGAAGCTCTCCCACACTTCGGCCGGGCAAGCCAGAAGATCGCTGCTGCGACCGCCTTGCTCCGGGGGCTTTCGGGGCCCGCGACGCCCGAAGCCCGTCGGGCCCATTGCGAGATTCGCACACTACTTGAGCGTGCGGCGGCGCAACAGGCCGAGAGCTCACTGTCTCGACGACGCAAGCTCGACGCTAACCAGCACACACCCTCAGAGCGACCCGACAAGGATGCGTCAGTCCACCCGGCGCCACAAGGCGGCAGGCCGTGCACCGCGGTTCTGGTGCATAAGCGTCTTGGCCGTCATAGTGACGCGCGCGACACCCTCGATGCCCACAGGCGTGCTCGCAACAATGCAAGGGAGGGAGCTAGCCGTGGCTACCACCCTCGTCGTGGCGGATGCTACGACAGCGGCGAGGACCGAAGCCCGAGCCCTAGCCTACCAGGACCTCAGGACTTCGACCGACACATCCTCAACGCCGCCTTCCCACCACGGTACCGACCATCGACCAACATCCCGAAATACTTTGGGGAAACGAACCCCGGACTGTGGCTCGAGGATTATTAGCTTGCTTGCCAAGCCGGTGGAGCGGATGATAACGATTTCATTATCCACAACCTTCCATTGTTACTGGCCGATTCGACGCGAACATGGTTGGAACACCTTTCGCCCAACAGAATCCAAAGTTGGGCAGACCTGAAAGAGATCTTCGTGGGAAACTTCCAGGGCACGTACAAGCATCCTGGGAACCATGGGATCTCAAAAACTGCCTACAGAAGGCAGGAGAAACCCTTCGTGGATACATCCGGCGCTTCTCCCGGCAGTGCAACGAGCTGCCCAACGTCGCCGACGCCGACATCATTGGAGCCTTCCTATCTGGGACCACCTGCGAGTCCCTGGTTCACAAGCTGGGACATAAGGGTCCGCGAACCACCAAGAAGCTCCTCGACATCGCCACCAGCCACGCCTTGGGTGAGGAGGCGGTCGGAGCGATCTTCGACCGCCTCAAAGGCAAGGCGAAGCGGGACGAAGACACCGGCGAAGGCGCCTCCAACCGTCGCGGCAAGAAGAAGAACAGGTAGCGGCGTGAGGGCTCGCTCGTGGCCGCCGCCGACCTCAAAGGGGGTCGGAACCCCGCCGAGGGTACCCCGAACCACTTCAATAGGCTGCTCGAAGGGCCATGCCCGAACCATTCTTTCCCCTTGATAGCCCTTTAAACCACTTCCTACGCTCGACCCGTCGTCCAAAACTGTAATTAATTAAGGCGACGCTTTTAATTAGCTTGCCAATCTCACTGCATTGTGCAAGGACGTCGTATTATATTTACATGCCAACGACTTCAGCAAATTGCAGGGTTGAAAGATACGTTTGCGTCTTTGAATTTTGATTGCATGTTCCTTAGACTTTTGGGAGAAGAAGGGGAAAACATAACAGAAAGGTTGTATCTATGAAAATGATAGCTCGGAATGAGGCCATGGCCATGAACAATGACGTCTAAGAACAAAGATCTACCTATGAAGAACATGAAAAATATGCTACACAGCCCATTCTAGTACAATAATTTCCATTGAATTCCCCCTATATAGCAGTGTAGGGGATTGCTTTTTTCACTCTGGTGGAGATGCTGTACGTAAGCTCCTCATCTATTTGTTGCCTAGCTACTCCAGTCTTGAAATATAAGAAATCCTGTGCCATCAGAATGCGACGGATACCAAACCAAACGTATTTGCTGATTCGTTTCATAGATACCGTACCTTATGCTGCCCCCCGCAGCAAGATTCATTTCATACTAAATTCATACACAACACGTATGCATGCCTCAATATATAGTAAGCACCGTCACCCACCATGTACGTTTCAAACAACATGGAATAAAGTACTGTAATTCTTCAAGCAAGCAAGCAAGCAGGGCATCTCCAACTAAGCAATCGCTATCTACTCGGTTGATCACACGTCTCAAACACTTAGCTCATCGTTAATCTCACTCATTTGTGTAAGAAAGGCATATGTACTTAATGTACACATGTCAACGACTTCAGCAAGTTGCTTTGAAATTTGATTACATATGCTTAGACTTTTGGAGAAGAAGCTTGGGAAAGAATGCAGGAAAGGACGATGGAAAATGAGGAAGGCCAGCAGCAGCTGAGAAACGTTGGAATTCTCGAGACTTTGTGATAGATAGGCAAATAGATAGATAGATAGATAGATAGATAGATAGATAGATAGATAGATAGATAGACATATATCTTTTTTACTATGGAGTGTATATATATTGTCCATACGACCCATTGGTTGATACGAGACACACTGCACTCAAACAATCTTATTGTTGGCATTAGCTCTTACCTAAAACCCATGGCGAATTGCCAGAGGCACGTGAGCATCCAAGGACTTTGGTTTCTTTCCATGGTTCTTCTGGCATCCTCAGTTGTTTGTGCACACACAATAAATGGTAATCAGTGAATTATATCCATTGTCTTTTGAACAAATACATATACATATAATGTTCATTCTAACAAAATTGCATGTAACTCGATGGACCTTTGTTAGGGCAAACCAAAGAGGACATCAACACTAGGAGTGTGACGATGACTGTGACGAGGTCAGCAAGCTACATAATTGGTAGTGGTGGAGATCTTATGAGAGGTTCATGCTTTCCGAGAAATGGATACTGGTGGTGCGGCTTAAAGGGCTTTGTTGTTTTGAGGGACTGCGTAAAGTATTGCAACCAGCCGCACTACATGGGAAAGGACTAATAAGTGGTCTGTTATCTAATAATGCATGTACCGACAGTTGTTCCTCTGTGACAAAGGAAAAATTGTATTTCTGGCTCCATCTCTGAAATACGAGGAATCCAAGATTCAAAATTTGTAGAAAAAAATATAAGGTATTATGGTTTCTCAACTCCCTCTCTCAGTCTTTTTTGGCAGTAGTTACTTAGATTTCTTTTAAACTTGGTGTCACCTAAAAAGCCCGTAACTAACCAAAATGATAATTTAACTACTCTCTGCCTCTTAATTAGTAAGGGGCAAGGTTGTCTTTTGCCAAAATTTTTATTTTGTTTGAGAATTATTTGGACCCCTTATATTTTAAAACGGGGGAAGTATAATCTTTGGTGCCCCGTGCGATGGATACCAAACCAAACGTATTTACTGATGTTTTGTTTCATAGATACCTTATGCCCCCCCCCCCAAAGCCATACTACATTCATACACAATACATATACATGCCTCGATATATAGTAAGCACTGTCACCGACCTTGTTTCAAACAACATGGTATAAAGTAATTCTTCAAGCAAGCAAGAAGGCCAACTCCAATTAAGCAAGCTCTATCTACTCGGTTGATCACACGTTGCAGCCAGTTCCTTCGTCCAAGAATACATAATATAAGGCGTATTATACTTAACCCAACACTTAGCTCATTATTAATCTCACTCCTTTGTGTAAGCAAGGCATATATATGTACACACATGTCAACGACTTAAGCAAGTTGCAGCGTACACGATATATATATCTATGTCTTTGAAATTTGATTACATATGCTTAGACTTTTGGAGAAGAAGCTTGGAAAAGAAAAGCAGAGAAAGGATGGAAAATGAGGAAGGCCATGGTCAGGCAGCAGCTGAGAATTAGCTAGCTAGGCCATGGTCATTAACGATGGCGTCTAAGATCATCGATGGCGTCCAAAAACATGCTTCTGTATAGGAACGGATCGGAACAACTAGCTAGTGTTGGGGGAGCCCATACGGAGTATGGGCCAACTCCCCTCGAAGAGGCCTGATGAAGGAATGATGGCGGAGGCTCTCCCCAACATGGCTGAGGCTAGCATAAGGAAAATGGCGGAGGTCCTCCCCAAGACGGCAGAGGCTCTCCCCAAGATGACGGTTCCTCAGACTGTGCTTGCAGGACGATGCCGGTGACCCTGGCGCAGCCTCCGCCCGGTTAGCTCGCAGGCGTCTCCGGGCGGAGGGGGCGGAGGCCTCCCCGCTGCAAAGCTAATCAAGTGCCGACGTTACCTATGTGTGTACAGGTAACCGGAGGAAGGCGCTCGCGGACGGCGCGGGCGCGCCGGTTCGGCCTCCGCTCATATGGGGCGGAGACCCAAGCAGGTGGACGGCAGAACTGGGCGTCGAAGGTTAGCGGCTTCGGCGTCCCAGAGGCGGAGACCTACGGCGAAGGACCAAAGGCCCATTGCCGAATCCTGAGGCCTGATGGGCCAGTTGATCGCGCAGGCCCAGTACCTGAGGGCAGCGTGACAAGATTACCCACGAGGCGAAAGACGAGTAGTGGAATATTCTGATATTGTACTGTAGCAGTTGCAGGGTACTATTGTAAACTCTGTAAAGTGGTAGTTGAGCCCTACAAATAGGGAAGACTTGTAACTGTACAGGAGGCAGGAAAATGAACAAATGAAACCCCAGTTCCTGTGAGTCGGTATTTTGATCCTCATTCTCTCTTTCAGGCAATGCCTCTGCCGAAGCTAGAGTCCCGAACCTCGGCCAAAGTCGAAGGCCTACGCCCCTTTCTTTCTCCCACTTTGCCAAAGCCCACTGAATCCCACGTTTAGCGACCTTCTACCCGGAGCCTCTGACGGATGATCTTGTCCGACAGGAGTGCGCCGTGTTCAGGGACCTCCGCCCATCTTAGGCGGAGGCCGGCCTCCGCCCATCTTAGGCGGAGACCCCAACCTAAGACGAAAGCCTCCGCCCACTTCTCACTCTTGTTAGAAACCGATGTTTCAACAGCTAGCGAACAGGCTTGAACTCGATGGCCTCGATGATAAGGCCGCGCTTCGGATACCACCCCAGCACCTCAAAGCTTGCCACCACCTCTTCTCCTTCTTCCCGCTCGTCGCCGCTGCACATCACCACCCGCCCCATCTCCATCTCCCACCACCCGTCCCCACGCAGCCTCGGCTGCCTCGGCTGCGGCGCCACCTCCACCTCGGCTCCAGCAGCTGCGGCGACAGCCCTGAACTTGCGCGCCTCGGCGTCGTGGGGGCGGAGGCACACGGCGGGGCGCGCCACCAAGCGGCCGCCCACGGCCACCGTCGTCTCCTGGTCCGGGAAGCTGAGGCCGCGGTGTCCGCCCTCCGCGGTGCCGTACACCAGGTACACCGCGTAGGGGGTCCCCGGCGTGAGCGCGGCCGCCGGGAGGGTCCCGTAGATGTCGAGGCACGTGCAGTCCACCAGCTCCGCCACGTCTGGGAACCTGGACAGGGGGTGGGGTGGCCACCGCCAGCTGAACTCGCCGTCGTCCCAGGGCAGGCTGAGCCGCCACGCTGACAGCGCGTAGCACCTGGTGCCGGTGGCCTTCTCGAGCCACACCCTGACGCAGCCTTCGCCGCCGCCGTCAACGAGAGCGCCGGCGTCGCAGAGGCCGAGATACGCGTCCTTCTTCTTCTTCCTGTGGTCGTCGGTGCTGCAGGTGGTCTTGGTCGACGTCTTGGCAGCCACCGCCGCCGGCGCCTGGGGAGGAGGCGGCAGGAGCAGAAGGCGGTCCAGGTCGAGCCTGGTGGGGAGGAAGTGGCCCCAGACGTCGTCGGAGTCGGCGGCGGCGCGGAAGGCCGGGGAGACGGCGGCGCAGCGGGAGGCGTCGCGCGGGGAGGTGCGCGCGATCACCTGCGCCAGGCACACCTCCGGGAGGTCGCCCACCTGCGTCTCCTGCTCCGGCGGCATATTGAAATTAACAAACACACGCAAAGCTAACTAGCTATACATGTATATATACAAGAGAAGAGGTAGCCCATTTGTCAAGCTTAGGCACGCCGCAGCCGCACGAACTTGTTCTAGCTTATAGTATTGGAAACGTCAACGCAAAGACCTGGTCTGTTCACTTCTTGTGTGCTCGGTGCAGTTGCACGGCAAGTTGCTTGGGAAGAACGACGACGTCGTTGAGAGTGCGTATATAGTGACAGTCATCAAGAGCTGAGCTAGCGTCCAGGAAAAGGTCGTATGCAGCGGAAGACGACGTGCTGCCTGTGTGGCATGCAGAGCTGCAGTACAATGGCTGCCTCCGGGCGGCGGCGGTGTGCGTCAGCCAGCTAGCGATCGAATGCAAGATAAGATGTAGATGACGAAGTCCTCTCGATATCGATCGCCTGGTTGATGACGACTTTGCAAGCACAGTGTCGATCTCCTGTCGGACCGGAGTACCGGACGACCCGGTTGCAAATTGGACTAAGGGTGTTCTCGATGGCAGTTTATAATAAATAGCTAGCTAGATGAGACTCGGAAATAATAAAACAGGACGCTGCAATGGGGAGTTATGTGAACTGTGAAAGAATTGTTTCTAGGAGAATGTGCTAGATTAGCTATTTGACAGTCACTAGCTATTTGTTCTCTCTCCTTGATAGCCAATAAAATTCATTCCACTACTACGAAAAAACATTTGTAGCAATGGGATAATTTTTTTGTAGAGTCAGCGGATGATAGAGCCGCCCCTACAGTGGGCGTGATCGGGACCCACGAGACCAGCCGCCCCTACAAATGGCACAGTAGGGGCGGCTGGTGATATGAGCCGCCCCTAAAAACGGGTCGATTTGTAGGAGCGGCTCGTATTATCAGCCGCCCCTGCTGTGTCCATTTGTTAAGGCGGCTGAATCACCATCCGCCTCAATAAATGCCCACTGTATATACAGCTGTTGGGGAGAAAAATATCTCCCTTGTCCTCTCGACCTCAGCCCGAGACATGGCCTCCGGGCTTTTCCCTCGCGTCGCTCTCTCCCGTGGCGTCTGCCGCGCCACCCTCTGTCGTAGCCTCTGCCGCGCGCCGACGTCGACACCGCCTAGCGCCGCCTCCGCCTCTCCTCCCCGCGGAGCGGCACCTCGCCCTGGGCGGCCGGCCTCCGGCGCCGCCGCCACGCCGACCTAGGGTTTCAGCGCGGAACCGGCCTTGGCCCAGGCTCAGCGGCGCACCGGCACGGGTGGCCTGCTCGAGGAGGTGGAGTGCCGCGAACACGCCGATGAGGTGAGTTCATCTATAGATCGATCTCGTCTCCCCGTCCCACTGCTACCGGCTCCAACTCCAGGCACGTCTCTACCTAACCTCTTCCTGCTCCTCAATCCTCTTCTTGATCCAGGCGTGGAGGACCGGAGGTCGATTCCGGCGAGTGGAAGATCAGCTCGGTGATGGAGGTGCCGATTAGGGTGGCCATCAGTGCGATGCGTCCCACTTAATCGAGGCATTTCTTGATTTCTATACAACTCTTCTTATAGAATAAGTATCTGTTATTATGTTTTCAAATAATGAGTTACGAGTCATGTTTCATTCTTTATTCCAAATCTTGTAGACTATTTCCTAAGAATGATCCCATCAGAGAAAAAGGCAGATGAACACGCAGAGCAATAATCTGACAATGGCTGCGAAGCGCTTGACTACATCACTAGGTAGTGGATACTAATAGAATAATGCAATAATTATTTTCCAATCATTGTTTTCATTTGATTAGTGACTTAGTCTATTGAGGATGCATGTACTAAAACCGTCTACAGATTTTGCAGGCTCTTAGAGGAGATTGAAATTTCAAAGATAAAGTACGTAATGACGAGCACAGAAATTGATGCTCCTATTATAGCCTCCATAGATTTCAGGTTTTTTACATGTACACCTTTCCGTTGTTTGCTTCTTTGGTACATAGTTCTAATTGTAGAATTGGTTCTCTTGCCATTTCCTGAATAGGTTTCAGGTTTTTACATGCTCTCCATTTTTTGGTTCAGCAATATATATTTGACCGTGACTCATGGACACAAGAGAAAGATTTTGAATACGTAACAGTTGTGTTATATGTGGACCTTCACAACGTATTTATGTTACAAACTGGTTGTGATGTCTTCCAAGGTATCACAATGGGTTTATATAGCATGAACCAGTTATGATTAGTAGCATCACAACCATTTCTACCTC
Source organism: Miscanthus lutarioriparius (assembly GCA_904845875.1). Lineage (NCBI taxonomy): Eukaryota > Viridiplantae > Streptophyta > Magnoliopsida > Poales > Poaceae > Miscanthus > Miscanthus lutarioriparius. Next base: position 150,398 of record CAJGYO010000124.1, read on the forward strand.
TAGCCCCTTGGTCTTGTGTTATGGCCATTGAACCAGTATATATCGACACTAGTGACAACAAATTAAGGATAGGCGGTTTTGTAAAGGTTGTTTCTCTCATAGTTTCAAATGCGTAGTTACATCTCACATACTAGTTTTGCATATGCAACGTTTATGTGTCTTCCTTCCCCCATGCTCTTTTCTTTACAAAAATATAATTGTTTATTGGCATCAATATTTGGTTGTCTACTCATCCCATGTAGCATGAGATGGTAATAGAGATGCCCCATGTATGAATAATCGTATAGCTCATTCAAATATGGGAACCACATAGGTAAGGATGGTAATGGTAAGAAAAGTTGAGGAAAATAGGGCTGGTCTGAAAAATCAACATGCTAAACTATGATAAAACTATAGGAAAAGCTTACTAGGAACCAATAAAACCATATGAAGCTAGTAAACAACTCAGGTGGGCCAGTAGACATGGGGTATTGAACAAAGTGAGATATAGATGAATATGAGTACGTTATCCTTAGCTAGCTTGGAGTTGGGTCTTTACAGTTTTCTTTATTTTTAATTCAATAAAATAGTAGTCAATTTTCTAAGTTTAAGCTCCATCCTAATTGTCCAATTTACCCTCATTTGATCTAGATAAATCAAACGAGATATAATAGTATGCTAATTGTTGAAGGTAGAGCTGTTTCTGCTACTGCCCATCTGGCCACGGGGATTAGAAAATTTCAAATTAGAACTGCTGTATGCAGACAAATGTTGAAAGTGGATGGAATTGGGTTTGCTCAGAGGTAATTGGTGCAGACAAGTGCCACAGTCAAGCGATGTGGTAGTATCTGATTATTTCTTTGCGAACGCTTTCTCCATTGATTATTTGTAATAGCCGCACCATGCTTTCGTTGTTGAACAAATACTACTAAGCTTTTCTGAACTATTGTGGAATAGAGAATAGTGACATGTTTTCTTTCTCTCAGACTCCTCTGCTTTGCTGATCCCAGAACAATCTCTGTTTCTGATTGAGTATTTCTTGTTTCTGTTCCACCAGAGTTCTTGCGGATGTCTACCGTTTCGGCAATCGCCAAGCTTTCAATGTAGGTGCGAAACACAAAAATATACTTCTGTTCGTCACCCCTTACCAATTTCTCGCCAAGTTTTCAATGTAGGTGCGAAACACAAAAATATACTTCTGTTCGTCACCCCTTACCAATTTCTATTGCACTGTATTTTACTCCAATATGGATACCATGCCAAGGTTGAAATGTAAAATAGTAAATTCTGTACATAAACAATGTAGGGGTCTAGCCTCTAGCAGGGTACAAGTCTACCTGCACAAGTATGAATGGTTCTTGCCTGTTGATTTTAATACGTTTTAACTTCTTTTTTTCACCAGCATTTCGAAGCCTCGGGCTAGATTGTGAAAATTGGACAGCCAATATATGCTGATTTGGTGAGGTGCATATTGAATTCTTTATCCTTATCAAACTTGAGCATCACATGTCCTACCTCTCCTTCAACATTGAGTTAACAATTGGCATTATGGATTGAAACATGGGCCCTTGCTATTTTGTTCCCTTAGGTTTAACCTCTAATAGTATGAACTGGACTGGATGCGTGTGTTTCCTTTTCTCTTTATGTTTGTTATTTTTCTAAAGCTGCATTGTTTTCTAGGAAAGCTCGTGGTGATGAGGAAAGGATGCTGGCATTATTCTTTGACAGGGTATGCTCTGTTTCTTGCCCTATTGACATCTTTGGTCAAGGAAGAATTACAAATCTGGTTACATGACACCGCAATTCATCTTTATTACGTAACAAACTACTTGTTAACATAGCTTTGTGGAGACTCTTAATTTCCTCTGCTGGTAGAAGGTAGTTTGCCTTTTTGGAGTTTAACCCCTTCCTCTGACTCAACACAGATTGGCTGGCCTACATCATTGCCAACTAGTGAGAAAGGGTCATTTATAAAAAGTGTTCTCCGTGAGAAGGTAAGCTCATATTTCATCAAACATAAGTTCGCTTCTATATAATATATCTGGCCTTGGCACAAGTTAGCCTGAGCTGTTACCAGGCTGGTAGTCTGGTACTGTTTTTTATCCTTTTCATCATCACAAGACTCTGGATTTCACCAAACTTTTATATGTGCCAAATGTATTCAGCAAGGGTTCTCATTTTTCATGTCGTGCACATTGTCCATGCATGTTTCCTTTGGATGTAACCTGAAAGCTGGATTACTATACTTAATTCCTGTTGTATGCACTAGTTTGTCTCCTTCATTTTGGTGTGCTTTGCATTAGACACAAATGGTGTGGTCTATTGGGTTGCGATTGGTGTTGTGCTTTTGTAATATATGCCAATGCCTTTATCATGCTAATTTTGTAGATGTCAAGTAATAGGATGCATGAAGATCAGCTTCTCTTTTTTCCTAGCTGCACTACTGCTCCAAGTAGTAGTGTGTGTGTGAACTGATCTTCCATTTTCATCCCTAGTGCCCAGCCACTATTTGCTCCAAGAGCACTAAGTGCTTACTTGTTTTTTTCGATATCTTTTGTACTGAAGTACCTCTTATTTTGTAGTTAGTCCAGAGCAGTCGCAATGAGTACCTTAAACTGAAAACAAGGGTGGATAATTTATAGAGGACTCAGAGGCAAGTCTGAAAGGAGTTTTCAGAATTCTCATAAGTCATAACCCTGTGAATTAGATATCAATTTATGGAGGCTAAATGAAGAAACCATAATGTAATCGCATTGAAGTTAAAATAAGTTTCTTAATGTGAATGTGTAATGCTTAGCTAAGATGCAGACAATTGATTTTGGTTTTATTAGCAATTACAGGAATTTGCTTGGTGAAGATCTAGGGTCACTTGGTATCAAAGAGCTTGAGCAACTTGAGAAGCAACTTGATTCATCCTTAAGGCACATAAAATCCACAAGGGTAATCCATTGAACAAACCATTTCCTAATGCGTTAAAATAATTTTTGGATAAAGCTAGTATTGACAGCACAGTCCTTCATATTTCTAAATTAATGGACCACTTTGAATATAGAGTGCTCTATATACAATTGCGATCATGGTCTGCCAAGAAGACCTAGCTAAACTGTGAAATATATATTGTGCATATTGTTCATTTGAATGCTATTATAGTATATATATGTGATAGCAATACTTATATTTTTGCAGGTGTGCATGAGCTGTGTCCAGTGTACATGAGCCCAGTTACTTCATATCGATTCTCAAGACGTATACATATCGACAATCTTTATTAGCTTATATGTTTGTATACATACTTGTAACGTTCACTTAGGTAGAAATCTTTGGTACCAACACCTTATGCTCTTGTGCTTGTGGTCAAATTTGAATTATATATATATATATATATATATATATATATATATATATATGTGTGTGTGTGTGTGTGTGTGTTTTGGTCGAATTTGAATTGTAAATTTGAATTTTTTTAGCGAAAAAATGTACTGTAGGGCCCTACAAATAGCAACTGCCCTTACAAATCGATTTGTAGAGGCGGCTGATAACACCAGCCGCCTCTATAAATCTATTTGTAGGGGTGGCTGATAACACCAGTCGTCACTATAAATCGATTTGTAGGGGCGGTCTGGAAACCGCCCCTACAAATACATGATTTATAGAGACGGTTTGGTAGGGACGGATGCCCAAACCGTCTCTACAAACCCTCTAAAACCGTCCCTATAAACCCTGTGTGACATTGTGTCCTGGACTAGCTCGTTGGGAATCATTGGAGACGCCCTAAGCAATACTCCATTATGAATCTAGCCTTGCATTGGCGTGCTGCACGGAAGCACCCATGACCACTGGCTCCGCTCAAGACTCAGTGAAAATAATGGAGATTCTCGTGAACGCGACGGGCACCAAGCAAAGCGACCCCAAAAAGAGACAAAGTTCGACTGTACCTAGCTACTACTACCGGTCTAACGTTCCTTCCTACTTCACGACAGCAAATATTCATTTCTGTTGTTTTATTTTATTTTATTTTTTGCGAGAAAGTGGCCAAACTATATAGAAATACGAATTTTCCATTGTTAGGGCCTAACGATATATTTGTTTTAATAAAAAAATTAACTGAATTTTAAAATTTTCAAATTACAAATATATAACGACAAATTACATAGTACCAAAATGCAGAACTTCTAATCTTTAAGTAGAGCCTCCAAAAGCCACAGGACAGTTGACCGAGGGAAACTTATGCTAATAAGAACTCATGGTACTCCCCAACAAACTCACTGGATCCATACTCATCTGAGATTTTGCCAAAGTAGTAAAGTAAAAGCAAGTGTAAGCGAACCATCACTTAACAAAGCATAATATGAGAGGATGTAGGCTTAAAAGGTTAGACACAGTTGAACTGCAGTTAGTAATTTTTAGTTGATCAAGTTTTAATCATTAGAAACATGTGTAGTAGCTATGCTATGCTTAAGTTAACAAGTGTGAGTAATTAAATATTGCAACAAGAATAAATCATAAACCAACAATCCATGATAACCATATCTAACTCAAAAAGGATCCAAGCCGCTCATGGTCGAGAGCATGATTAATATATCAATCCGAAGACACTCTACACCTAGAGGTTGTACATCTTTACCCATGAGCCCTAATCCCCATATGCTTGAGGTGGCCAACCCCTATACCTACTTCCAAGATGAGTTGGCAGAGTTTCACTATGAAAATACACTTCAAAAATATTGGAAAATAAAAAATTTGAAATCGAGAGAAGAAGCGGAGATGGCCAGGCTATCGTGGAGCACTGGAGCGGTGCCTAACAAGGACATGAGCGGCGGATAGGAATAGTCGAAGAGTGCCTAATAGAGCGACGAGCCAATATTGAAGGGAAAGAAATTCACGTGCTCGTAGACGATTTTTCTAATCCATGTGGAATGCCCGGTTTTGGGGTCATGGACCCCATGGTTTTTGCGCCCCACTGTTGCCCAAATGGTCGCTGGGTCTAGAGCGGGAGCATATCCACGGACTTCATCTGCCCAAAGAAACGATGGGATCCAGACCGGGTTTTGCTGATCCAAAGGAGCTCTTATTATGGGTATTTTTTTCTGCCCCCTCACCCTCATCTCTGACATCGAGCAAAGATTCATTTCTCCCTGCTTTAGACAAAAACAAATAGTCCGATACCCCTATATAGAAAATGTAGCATCCGACAACGATGGCAATCAAATTGAAGTAGGCACACCTTGCCATTCACCTTGTGCGCGTTGGCAAGTAATGTCAAAGTAAGTGCAATCTTTTGCAATGTATATATATATATATATATGTGCTACTATGAGTTTGTTTGGAACTGCAACATTCTATTGTGTTCTATCAACACCATTCAACAGCCAGGGACTGGCCCAGGCCTAGGGCCAGTAGGTCCATGTCCCTAGTCGCAGCCCAAAATGTTTTAGGACCAAGTCTTTAATTTTGGCCCAACAACGAACAACCCGACAAGGAGGAGAGTAGGGCGGACCACGGAGTCGCTTGGTCGCTCACGCCGTCGTGAGCTACACGCGGCTCTTCCTCTTGCCGCTTGCATCACGCGCTGCCGCTCCCGCCCGCCTCCCGCTCGCCTCACGCACTCACTGGCACCGGCGCGGCAGCACCCAGCTCGCTCAGTCCCGCGGCGGCGGCGCCGCCTCTAGGCTTCGCGCGGTGCCTGTGCTTGTGCCAGCCGAAACCCCGTGTCGCCGCGCCGTGCAGGGCAACCGAGCAGAGGAAGAGTGAACTATGAACTGCGAAGGTATTTCTTCTCTTTACTTCAAGTAATCTCTTCTAATTTTGATTTCAACACTGCTAATTTTGAACTTTTGATTTCTTTAGCATCACCTCATTGTTGTCTCATATCGTAGCTATCGGTGTTTTGCCACTAGAATTTGGCCCTAGTCGTAGCTAAATCCTGGATCCGCCACTGAGAGCAGCTTCATAAAAACCTGGAGTTTCTGAAGTACTCCTTCAGGTGCTACACAAAACACCTAAAGTTGACCCTCAACTCCACCTTTTTTTTGTGGAGCAGGGTTCGTTGAGATGTCCATGTGTTGGCCAGTGAAGTTGAGAGTGAAGCTGAAAATGGTGGAGCGAGGCAGTTCTAAACAGACCTTGTAGGCTGCGATACTTATAATATAATATTCTTGAGAGTCGGAAGACTACTCTGACCTTTTCTCAACATGTAATATAACATCGGTTGGGCCTTCCAAGTTCCAACTAATCAAGTGTACGTGCAGGTTTAGTGTCATGCATATATACGTGTGAGACGGTCGATTGCACGTCGTGCCTACAAATATGCATGGGCATGGTCAAATAAATCAAATCATGATGGTCAAACTCCTAATTGTGTCCGTTGTGCAAATTTTGACCATTTTCACATGGAACACGTAATAATTTGTTTGCCTTCTCAACTCTTATCCTTCATATATATATGTCAACGGCGGCAGCAATAGGTCGCAAACTTTGGTTACGGTTTGTTGGAAATTTCAGTTGGAGAGGGAGAAAAAAAGGCAATGCAATAGTGAAAATCGTCATTGTAGTCCACACCGTCTGCTACGGTTCGGTTCACCGTCGTTGTCAGCTGCCTACTATAAACAAGAGATGCTATACACTTTTTTTTTGTTTAACTTGAGCAACTCCAATAGCCCCCCTATTCTTGTTTTGGAGGTTATTTTAGAATATATATAGAAAAAGTAGGCTCCACCAGATATGCTATCTGACTTTGTAAAATAGGAAGTTGGCTATGCCTTGATTTTAAGTGGCCATATAAAGCCTATCATGGACACTGAAGATGAGAAATAGTAAGGCTGTTGTAGATCTCTTCTTTTTTTAAGAGTTTTCTATTTACAGAATGGCTAAACAATGCAATTTAGCTATTAATTTTAATCAAGCTGTTGGAGTTGCTCTTAACATGTCATATATACCATCTTGTGCCGTTTCTTCACTATCACAGAGTGCTTTGCAGAGCGTTCCAAATTGTTGCTAGAGGATATGTTCTACTATAAAATATCCATGTTATAATAATTGCTCTTCCATCTTTCTCACAATCTAAAATAATTGGAGTTGGTTACAAATGATTATATGGGCTGGTAGCCTAATGGTTATCGGAGCCTCGGTAGCACCATAGGCCCTGAGTTCGACCCCCGGTGGGAGCGAATTGGTGTCTAGTCCTTTCTAAAAACAATTTTTACAAATAGATTGCTCTGAAAACTTTTTAAAAAATGGACCCAAAGCACAGCGTTAAATAACAGTGAGCAGTGGGCCAGTGCCGCCCCGGACGTCGTTCGCGCTGCCAGCCGCATTCATGTATAACACTCGATCTACTTTTAAAACGTTCAGATGCAACATTCAAAAAAGACAGATGAAACACTTGAAACAAGCATTTAAAACACTTGTGAAAACGCCTGAAAAACATTTGAAAACCATTGCAAACATATGCAACATCTAGATGAATGAAACACCTGCAAATATACGTATGAAACATCTGAAAACACTTGAAAACATATGCTTGCAATATGCATGTATATGTAACATCCAGATAAAATAAAAGTGCAACATATGTCTAGAACAGATGAAACATTTGAAAGATACACTTGAAACATACGTGTTCCATGTGAAACATCCCAATCTAAGCCTAGTCCTTTCTAAAAACATTTTTTACAAATAGATTCCTCTGAAAACTTATTTAAAAAATGGACCCGAACCTCAGCATTAAATAACGGTGAGCAGTGGGCCCGCACCGCCCCGTACATCGCCCGCGTCGCCAGCTACATCCCATGTTCAACACCCGATCTACTTTGAAACATTTAGATGAAATAATTGCAACATATAAAAAAGACAGATAAAACACTTGAAACAAGCGTCTGAAACACTTGTGAAAACGCCTGAAAATATTTGAAAACCATTGCAAACATATGCAACATTTAGATGAAATACTTGCAAACATACGTATGAAACATCTGAAAACACTTGAAAATATATACTTGCAACATGCATTTATATGCAATATCCAGATCTACTTTTGCAACATCTAGATAAAACAAAGTGCAACATATGTCTGGAATAGATGAAACATTTGGAACATACACTTTGAAACATACGTGTATAGCTATCACAATATGTGCAACATCCCGATCTACTTTTGAAACATCGATATACTCACGGGAAGGGAGGTGTGCGGTCGATGCGAAGTGTGAGACGGGAGGGGGACGCGAGACGGGAGGGGTGCCGTAGTAATTAGGATGGGAATCGATTCTTTGATGGACAAATATTTGCTCCAGGAATTGATTCTTTCAAGAACAGAGGAAGTACAACACTAACATACATCTGGAACATTTGAAACATACTCTTGCAGCATGCGCTAGTCAGTAGGACGTCAACGGCCCAGCGTACACCCAGGCCCAGGCGCGGGCCTCCACTTCCTGCAAATGTGCGAGGTTGATGGGGGTGCAGGCGTAGGCCTCCCTAGGCACCCGTGCCTCCCATTTCGCGATGGGCGAGGTGGATGGAGGTGCGGACCGTAGATCAGCCAGGGATAGGGGCGTGGAGCAGCCAGGGATGGGGCGCATGAGCAGCCAGGGATGGGGCGCACGAGCAGCCAGGGATTGGGTGCGGGTGCGGTGCTGACGCGCTGGAGAAGGCCGCGGTGGGTAAAGATGGCAACGGGTAAAATACCCGCGGATACAGGTATCACGAACCCGCACCCGCGAGAATATTTCTGTGCCCGCGCCCGCGCCCGCCACCCGTCACGGGCAGCATAATGCGCCCGCGCCCGCAATCCGCGGGCATGCCTTACCCGCGGGCATGCCCGCATACCTGCCAACCTCAAAACAGTGAGAAATAGGATAGTAGAATTGTAGAAACAGACGCATCCATATATACATCTTACATCAAATTCAAACATGTAGGCATCAATTTGAGCTAAATCAAATCCATGGCGTCGAAATAGGCATCAATTTAAGCAAGATTGATTTCTTATATGCTGATTCGCAACAAATATTTGCTAGTTCCCATGTCACAAAATCCAAAGAAAATATCAAACATAAATAAACAAGAATCTCTCAATCGTAAGCTTCTTGCATCATGCACCATCCATCAGTCACGGGACTTCAAGATGCGACAATCGTAAGCTTCTTGCATCATGCACCATCCATCACTCACGGGACTTCAAGATGCGACAAGAAAAGGCACTGCATCTACGGGCTATGGCTTGGGGATTAGGAAGCAGCAAGAAGGGCTGCGAGCCAGCAGCTTGCGAGCGAGCGAGACGAGAAAGGGAGCACGGACGTTGACCGCATGCCGACCACGCAACTGGATCTGGGGTGGATCTGAGCTGGGGGAAGCGCGAGTGGGGATGGGAACTGGAGAGGAGGTGCGCGCCGCGACCGCGCGTCTGCTCCTACCTACGACGCCGGGAGCTGGAGAGGAGGCGGAGGGCCGTCCGGCCGGGAGGCACGACGCCGCGACCGTGAGTTGGGGACTGGGGAGGTGAGGCCGCGACTGAGGGACGGCGGCCGCGTGTGGCGTGTGGGAAGTGGGATGGGGATGAATGAAACCCTAGGATCCGAAGAATATATACATCTTTTGCAATTGGCCCTACATGTCAGCGCGGGTTCGACGGGTTTACGGGCACGGATATGCTATTCTCCTACCCGCCTATCTTTGCCCGTTGGGTTCAAAACTGTACCCGCACCCGTGCCCGCGGGCACAAATTGGCGCCCGTATCCGCGCCCGTCGGGTTTGGTGCCCACGGGTACGCGGGTTTTTAGTGCCCGTTGCCATCTTTAGCGGTGGGCGGGTGCGCTTTCTGCGGCGAGCGGCCTTGTGCAGTAGCGCCGGTGAAGATGAGCGTTTTTTTTGGAGATACGGAGGCGGAGTACAAGCACGCTCTGAAGCAGCGAGCGGAGTGCTGGTGCGGGGCGTCCGAAGGGATGGACACCCGCATCGTATTATAACCAAATAGTAAAACGCCGAGGTCTTCGTATTAGCGTTATGTCAGGTTACGCCAAACCTGCCAAGTCAGCGCCAACGTGGCCTGTGCCTGCCAAACCTTGGCCTGATGTTATTCAACCCCAATCCTCATGCTTCTGCGCTGCGTTTACTCGTATCACGCGGTGGCATGAACCTGGCCAGGCCTGGCATCGGCGAGACCGGCTACTTGTTGAGTGTTCCATGCGAGACCGGTGGAACGTATATTAGGTTCTGAAATACCATAATGAATGCAGAGGAAAATTTGTGATCGATCCCTATGTACACAATTACTGCGGTTATCTACGAAGGAAAAAAAATACTAGGGCTAATTGATGAGCGTGCATCCTTGCCGGAATTTTTTATTATTTCCTTGCATGGGTTTGTAATCTAGTAGAAGTCGGTTTATTTTTGTGGCTCAGTTCCACCACGCGTGGTGATGCGTACGTTTTCCTAGTTCCCGTTGGAATCCTCTCTCTGCATCGTGTCCTAATTGGTGCATGGGTTGAAGTGCGTTTTCTACGGCGGATTGCATCTACGTTGAGTAATTGTAAACCGAGCATATTAACCTTCAATTGATTTTGTTTATCTGCACGAGACTTGGATTTGCTTGTACCTATTGGTTGGAACCTACGATCAGTTTGTTAACGTGATTTTTATTCAAGCTGTGAGATACCTGTGCATTTCACCGAGACAATGATCCAGATCTTTAAACTAGACATAGGGTACCACATACCCGAACTAATATAAACACTGTGTCTTATGTGCTACCCATTTGAATCCATGTGCGTAGATATGCTGGTCCGTATTGTCGGAGTAAATACTTCCGACGAAAGGCTACCTTTGAAGATAAAGATTTTTTTTCTAGTGCCTGAAAAGAGGAGCAGTCCTAAAAAAAGATAACTTGGTGAAGAGGGGTTGGAAAGGATGTACTAAGGCTACGTTTGTTTCAGCTTTATCTAACTTTTGCCAGCCAAAAGCTAGATGTTGAGACAAACAACCCAACTTTTGTTTTCCAAAAGCTGAAAAGTTAGATCAAATATCTAAATTATTTTTTTGTTTAGAAATACTAGTAAACAGGCCCGTACGTTGCGACGGGAGATACAACTTGTTGCGTAGTTTGTGTAGGTGATTTGCAGCTTAAAACTTTATCCAACAAACATGTGGTCCTGTAACTTGTATACATGAGCACGAGACGCTTTGATATTTATCAAATGATTGTCTGTGCATTTTAATTTGTCTTGAGATTGGACTCTAATAGTGTTCGAGATTGCATCATTTGTTTAAATTCGTCTTTGAATCGAACTCTATAATGAGCCTGTTTGGACAGAAAAAATCACACCAGAGGGAGAGGATCTCTCTATGCATGGAAAATAGCGCGGGCGTGCTATTGTACTAAAGTACATAAAAAGAAACAAAGAGAAGGGAAGACATACATAGGCCAGTACAATGTAGCTAGCACATTAGCTACACCCGCCTGTGCCGTTTGCCTCGTCGGTATCGAGCACCATGTAGTGCTTGTTACACAGGCATAGAGACAGTGTAGTCGAACCAAAGCTTGGTAGAGGTAGAAGTTGTTGAAGTAAAAGAGTTGTCAGCCCATTAGTTGGAGCTCCAGGGCTAAGGAGCTGGGCTGCGAGAAGGGCTGGTTGGTTGGGTTGTGCGCGAGGAGAGAAGAACAGGGCTAGGCCAATGGGCTGGCGAGGACTGGGCTAGAGAAGGGAGAGGGAGTGGGCTACTGAGAAGAGTGCACAAGCCGGCTGGCCTACCACTCGGGCCAAAAGATAGAAGAGAGAGAGGAAGGGAACTAGAAAATGGGTTTTGTTTTTATTTTCAAAGCCAAACCAAATAAAAAACAGAGCATGGTTTTGATTTTCACACCAAACACAAGCATCGATTATAAAATATGTGCAGCGGCATGAATGCATCAACAAGTGTGGAAACCTGATATTTGATTTTATAATATTATAAAAGTTTCTTATTTTCTATATTTTCATGTACACCAAAGAGCATAATCAAATCAAATTAATTTTTTTTTCAGAAATTTCAAATTTTATTTAGGGTCTAACAGTTAGCGATCTACAAAAGCAATTGCCAATCTTTGTCATATTTTTTATGCTCTTTGAATTAATCTGGGCTACTAGATGATTATAAAATCTAACAGTGTTGGCGGAATCTTGGCTAACTATGGGAGAGGCACATGAGCGGCTTGGACCCACTTGTCATTAGATGGGATGGCGTACAAAAGAATCATTATTCCTTTTAATATTAGATAGAGATACAAAAATCAAGATAGAGATATAAAGATGAAGGTAAAGATATACATAGAGATGATAATACAGAGTGAGATAGGACTAGGATCGGAGGGAGTAGTCATACATGTCTTGGATTATTGTACTCAATCGTCTTTTACTGGTCCAAACTCCAAACCAATATATACTCCCCCGTCCTAGAATATACAATAGTTAGTGTTAGATAGATTAAGGTTGCTCCGTCCTATAATATAGCTAGCTTTAGATTTTTTTTCCAGATAGATTAATAAGCACTATGCCAGAGAGCCTTTTCTGGGGCGGAAGGGCGGTTGGGCCAGCTGCCCGTACTCATTCGTTGCTAGAAGTCGCCCCAAAAAAATTGATTTTTTAGAGGCGGTTAGGTATTTGTAGGGGCAGCTAAAAAACGAGCCGCCCCAATAAATTGTTTTCCAGAAATCATAAATATGGACTGAAAATAACAAAAAAAAAATCTTAACCTGAAGAAACTCCATTAGCCAGTCAGACACGCACCACGCCAGGCCTCACATCGCATGATTTTTCTGGGCGAAAATACGGTTGCGCAGCCATCGGAGGACTCAAACCCCACAACCTCATCCCTCGGGCATTCCTCTCCTAACCACTCCACACATAAGAGAGTATTGCTCTCCTAACCACTCCACCTATAAGAGACTTATGTCCATTTGGGATATTCATCCGCCTCATTTTATCTTGATCCAATTTTAAACTGAGTATTTGGGACCTTAAATGAATTCAAATAAAAAGTTGTCAACTACAAAGTTGTATAAATTTTCGAGATGTACAACTTTCATTTTGGTCGTTTCTCCATTTGAGGTCATTTGAAAAATTTGAATTTCAAATGTGAGAACTTCAAACATAATTTTCTATAGATAGATGATTTCAAATAAAAAAGTTATCAACTACAAAGTTACATAACTTTTCAAAAACTACAACTTTCATTTTAGTCGTTTCTCCATCAGAGGTTGTTTGCATAATTCAAATTTCAAATGTGAGAACTTCAAATGTAATTTTCCATGAATAGATGATTTCAAATAAAAATGTTGTTAATTACAAAGTTGCATAATGTTTTGTGATCTACAACTTTTGTTTTGGTCATTTGTCCATCCGAGATCGTTTGCCAAATTCGAATTTCAAATGTGAAATCTACTAATGTAATTTTACATGGATAGAAGATTTCAAATAAAAAAGTTATCAACTACAAAGTCTTATAACGTTTTGAGATCTACAACTTTTGTTTTGGTCATTTCTCCATATGAGGTAATTTGAAAAATTCAATTTTAATATGTAATTCTACTGTTCGGCGCCCATTTGTAGGGGTTGCTGCATTTCTAGAGACGGTTTTAGCTTAGCCGTCCTACAAAGAAAATGAGGCGTTGCTATAAATGCTTTTTGTAGCAGTGAAGGGTGGCGATTAAAATCTAAGTTGGCCTTTATTACCTTGGTCAAACTACCAGTGTACATGAGAGAACCTAAGCAACACTCCTTGCCATATTTGTTTGCTGCCGTCAATCTAAAAAGAAAACCAACATATTTGTTTGCCGGTTATATTTGTGTTTGCATGTGAGGGGATATTTTTTACAGCAAGGGGCATTTTTGAGAGACGACCCTTATAAACCATCAGAACTTAAAAAAGACTATATTTTGAGGCAAAAATTATCTAAATAAAAGATATAAATTGCTACTGCCTTCGTTCCAAATTATAAGACATTTTGGTTTTTCTAGATACATTGTTTTTGTTATGTACCTAGACATTGTGTATATCTAAGCGCATAGCAAAAACTATGTATTTAAAAAAGCTAAAATATCTTATAATTTGGAACGAGGGAGTATATTCTTGGCTGGAGTATATTTTATTTTTTTTGAATCCTGGCATATGGTGTTACATTGAATTGATGGTTAATAATTTATTTTTCTTTAAATAACGTTGGAATTCTTGAGACTTTGTGATAGATAGCCAGATAGATAGATAGATAGATAGATAAAATGGATAGATAGATAGACAGATAGATAGATAGATTTAGATATATAGAATAGATAGATAGATATGTTTTTACTATGGAGTGTATATATATTGTCCATATGACCCATTGGTTGATACGAGACACGTCACTGAAACAATCATATTGTTGGCATTAGCTCTAACCTATCACCCATGGCGAAGTGCCAGAAGCACGTGAGCATCCAAGGACTTTGGCTTCTTTCCATGGTTCTTCTGGCATCCTCAGTTGTTTGTGCACGCACAATAAATGGTAATTAATGAATTATACCCATTGTTTTTTGACACAAATACATTTACGTATAGTGTTGATTCTGTCAAAATTGCATGTAACTCAATTTTTTAGGGCAAACCAAAGAGGACATCAGCACTAGGAGTGTGACGATGACGACAAGGTCAGCAAGCTACATAATTGGTAGTGGCGAACATCCATTGAGAGCTGCATGCGTTGAGACATCTAATGGATGGTGGTTGTGCGGAACCATCCGGTTTCGGAGATATCTGGACTGCTCAGCGTATTGCAAGAAGCACTTTATTGGGAAGGACTAAGGGCCTGTTTGGCAGGGCTCTGGTTCCTCTGGAGGAGCTGAAGCCGTTCTGGAAAACGTTTGGCAAAACGGCTCCTTCGCATTAGACGACGTGAACCCACAGCAAGGAGCCGCGCGAAGCTTGCTTTTGAGGCTTCTCCTGCGCAGGCAAAAAATGGCTCCGGCTCTTGACCGGCTCCCCATGCGGAGCCCTTTCCAAAATAGGCGTTTGGCACAGCTCCTGTAGGAGCCGGAGCTGAAGCCCCTGCAGGAGCCCTGCCAAAGACGCTCTAAGGCTGTCTCCAACACGAGACCTATTACGGAACCTAAACCCAAAACAGGTCTCCAATACAATACCTATAGCCTCCAACGGAGTCCTTATATAGAAGATCTATTTTTGGTGTCAGGAGAGGCATAACCCAAATCTGAGTATCCTCTCTCTTGAGACCCATTTGCAGAAATTGTTATCTTTTGGATCTTGTTGTTGGAGAAGACAAAAAATAAGTATTGAACCTTTTGCCTCTAGTGCAACCCAAAGGATGAATGTGTCTTGTATTTTGGGTCACGGTTGTTGAAGACAGTCTAATAAGTGGTATGTTACCTAATGGTACGTTATTCTTGAAGCCCTTGAAGCCCTGGTGAGCGATGTAACACTATTATCAAATCAATGAAGTGCGTCAGATGGCTTCCCTCAGAAAAACTATCGAGTTTTGCTCGGATGGTCACTTACATTAAAACTGCACAAATCTTAAAGGATCCAATAAATTAGTTTAATTAATTTCGAGCTAGGTATTATCTAGCCATGTCCTACCCGACCCAGACCAAACCCAACCCAAGCCCACCAAATGTTTTGCAGGGTGTTCGGCTGGTACACTCGTCCACTGTAGCTCGGCTGATTTTGGATGATTTAATAGTGTTCTGTGAGAGAGAATAAGCTGAAACAATCCAAAACCAGATCAACCGAACATGCCCCAAGGGACACAGATCCAATCGACACGGATCGGCAAATTTTCATTTTGACTCGTGCATCTGCCTTCTCGGCCGCGCCGCAATGACGCAATCTTCGGCCTTCTTGGGTTGCCCTAGTGTGGTACAGATGATTTTGCTCGATGAAACATACTAATCGAGTCCGCGACATGAAATGGCAGCCGTTCATGGTCAGAGCATACGAGATGACATTATGGCCAGCAATGCCAACGATGAGCAGCACGTTGATGTCCATGCCAGTGATCGACCTATCACTGGCATGGACGGCACGAGGTTTTTGCCAGCCCCCACCTGGTTGGGTTTGAAACCCCGACGTGGTGTACTGAAACTGAAAGCCGCCTTTGCAGGTGACTCCCGTCCGTGCCAAGCATGTAGAAGACGCTCCGGATCAACTCGTTCACGTCGCCGTTGCTCCTCCGGGATGCAGTCGACCTGATCCTGGACGAGGTCTTGCAAAAGACCGATGGAGTCACGGCCATGCTGGCGCACCGATTGCAGCTGTTTGGACACCTGAGGCACTTGGGCATGTAGGCTGCGGGCAGGAAAGACATTGAGGTCTCGACGTCTCTGTACTGTTGGCGAAGCTGGCTCCCTCCGCGCATAAGCAAAGCTCACCGACGCCGAGCCCGGAACAGTTCACATGCACGAACATGTGCGCTCTGGGCTTGTGGGCATGGGCCGGGCATGATCTACGGCAGGGTAGGGCCGGGCCAGAAAATTATCAGGACGAAATTAATTAAACAAAGTTAGTTGGATGTTTTTTTCTCAAAAAAAAGTTAATTGGATGCTTTAAGATACGTGTAGTTTCCATGGAAAGGACCATGAGAGGAAAACTCTAAACTATAAGCTAACTTACTCGTTATTATGTGTTTGTTTGTTTCAAAAAATGTCATTACCATTACAAAACGCTCATATTGCACTACCACAGTAAAAATTTTGGGAGACAGGATCTCCCCTATTAACAAAGGCGGGCGTAAAAGGCGCCGCCTCTGTTAATGGAGGGGTCGCTTGAGGTGGAACGATCGTCTCTGTTAACCTTTAACCACTACAAGAGAAGTGGTATCTTATGATGAATATGGCATGAAAACAGGTCAAAATGTCACTAATAGGGCATTTTTGGATGGAACCCAGGGACTATTGCCTAGGAAAAATGACTGCCTAGATGTTGCCTGTTAACTCAATAGGTTTTGCCTGCATAGGCTTCATCACATATATGTGTTTGGTTTATGCCTGGCAACTTTGATATTCATTTACTGTGAAGGAATCTCAGCAGGCAACGTTGCTTGTGAGCCAGGCGACTATTTTTTTTTGTGCCTAGAATTAATTCGTGGACTTTTGGCAAGAAACCAGGGGTGCAAGCAAACATGGTACATGTAGCATCCATGCCAGGCAATCTGTGTCCAAGATAGTATCAAATAGCCCCTAAATCATCTGGCTTGTGACGTTGGTTGGTGTTGGAAATATTTTCTCCGGCAATATCAATCAACGCATTCGCGTATAGGGAATCAGATGGGTAGCACACAAGACATAGGGGTTTATATTGGTTCAGGCATGTGGTGCCCTACGTCTAGTTGAAGTGGATCTCTTTGTATTCGTATGCTCGGTTACATGGGTGCTGATGATAGCTATGCGCTAGAATGTAAAGAATGGATGCCAACGGTCCCTACCCTCCTTTATATATCCTAGGGCGTAGGGTTACAACAGATCCGATTGGCTAATAATAAATGTGTTTGCTATGTTGTTACCTGAAAAGTATAACATGATGATTCACCCCTATCTCGCAGATACAGGAACGACGACTATCTTTGCTTGATGACTTGGCCTTCACGTCTGTTGATATGCCCGGCATGCTGGGCCTCAACCCTCGTCGTGTTTAGCCCAGTAGCCAGACTTGGGCTGATATACAGGTGGTGAGGGTTCCCTGGGCCGATATATCCAATAGTAACCTCAGTAGGACTTAGTGACAAGACAGCCGAACGGCTCCGTTCTTCAGTTGTCATCGCCTTCTTCAATCCTCGTGTCGAGGGATCCCGACTAGTGTTCCTTAGGTGCCGAGGTCCGTTTGACATCTAGTGGCGAATGGTCTTGGGAGCCAAGGTCATTTGTGTCGCATTTTTCTCTCGTGAAGTCGCCTCTCGTGTACCGAGAGTATTCGGATGACAATATCTTTTGCATAGGGATTCTAACCTTGAGCGTGCGTACTCTTCTGTCCACTGGTTCATGCGCATCATTAAGTCCTATTGAAGATAAGGATGGATGCGCCGAAGAATCCAAACCGCCCCGTCCTTCCCGTAAGGATGGATGCGCCGAAGAATCCAAACCGCCCCGTCCTTCCCGCTCTTACATTTGCGCTTGTGACCCACCTAGGTAACCACGTGAGTCACGGCTATTGACTGTTGGCTCTTTCGCTCTTGTCTTCAGGGCGGTTATTTAAGACGAGGCGAGGGGAGCCATCAGACTCACTACCTCCCTTCTATTCCCCTTAGCATCAGACAGGGCAGTCTTCCATTGCCATGGTGTCTGGCATTCCCAAGCGGCTTCATCGCTGTTGGGAGAAGGCCCTCAAGATTAGGTTCCATCAACACCTGGGCACGGCTAGGGCCGTTCGTCTTGGGTGTTAGTGAAAGTTTTGCAAAAACGGGGAGGAACGATACCAGGGGTGGCCGGGGTACTGATCGCACTCCGCGATTTGTGGCTTCTGGGATGAAACCATGGTAGGCGCAGTTGGGTTTCCCGTAGCTTAGGTTGTAATATTGCAATCAAAGCATCTGTAGCAAGCTTCGGCGAGTGGGGTAGTCTATGGTGTTCTGTGGTGGGTAACCATCACGACGCCGCAAATCTCACCCTGTGTAGCCTTGTGTCGGATTGTTTTACTCCGACAATATCCAGCAACGTAATCGCGTAGACGGAATCAGATGGTAGCACACGAGATAGATTTATACTAGTTCAGGGCGTGGTACACACTAATCCCTACTCCAGTGGTGCGGCTGCTCTTGTATTCGTATGCTCAATTACAGGGGTTGTTGCTCCTAGCTATGAGGTAGATGGAATTGGTGGAAGATTGGATCCCGTGACCATGGTCCCTACCCTCTTTTATATAGGCAGGAGAGGTAGGGTTATAGAGAGGGCGATCGGGCTAACAAATTGTTTCCTAGGTTGTTACACGATATGCGCAACAGATTGGTCGTAGCTATCATAAATATGCGCCCACATTGGTTTGCCTCGATGTCCACGTTGGTCGACCGCGTCAGCCCTTGCGGTCCTCCCCTTTATGGCTGCTGGGCCGATAGCTTGGTGGTGGTCATATATACGGGTGATGCAGGTATATATGACCAGGGGTACCTGCACCGCCCGTATATATGATCACCACTGAGCTATCGGCCTAGCAGCCATCAAGGAGAGGCCTACAAGGGTTGACACGGTCGACCAACGTGGAGATCAAGGCAAACCAATGCAAGGCGGGCGCATCTGGACGATAGCTAGGCTTAATTTGTTGCACATATCGTGTAACAGACTAGGAAACAATCTGTTAGCCCGATCGCCCTCTCTATAACCCTACCTCTCTTGCCTATATAAAGGAGGGTAGGGACCTCGGGCACGGGATCCAACCATCCACCAATTCCATCTACCTCATAGCTAGGACCAACAACCCCTGTAATTGAGCATATGAATACAAGAGTAGCCGCACCACTGGAGTAGGGATTAGCCTGAACCACGCCCTGAAACCAGTGTAAATCTCTGTGTCTCATGTGCTACCATCTGATTCCGTCTACATGATTACGTTGCTGGATATTGCTGGAGCAAAGCAATCCGACAGTTGGTGCGCCAGGTAGGTGCCTTTCGCGTTCAGATTTGTTTTTGTGTTTTAGATGGGAATCGTCTTTGACTTCGGCGACGAACCGAAGAGCATGCGGCCGGGCACGAGGATCATCTTTGGCAACCTTGCCTTCATCGCTGACCGATTCGGGTGATGAGGACATCGCCAAGATGGAGTCGAGGACGACTCCAATTCGAGAAGGGGAGGATGATGAGGACATCGCCATGCTGGACACACCGACGCCATGGTCTTCCCCAAGTTGCAATTTGTTCCCAACTCAGCTTCCACGTCGCCCTCGGATTCAGCAGACACGTCGTCATTGTTTCGGTCATAACTTTCTCATACGACATCGAAACGGGCCGTTCTTGGATGCGTTGGAAAGGGGACGACGACGCCGTCGTTTTGGATCTGGTCCCAGCTCCAGAAGGTCAGTGGATCATTCTGTGTGACCACGGCAAGGTTCTGCGTCACCTATTTGGGCCAAGTTGGCCATGTATCGTGTCGGGCCTTAAGCCCAAGTTGTGGGCACCCAACCCCTGGCCGTCCCCAACCCTAGGTCGAGTCTTAGACTATAAACACAGCCGTCGCCGCTGCTACACAATTGGGTTTTGTTTAGAGTTTAGTTTTCCATCGAGAAACTGAATCGTTCATTGTAACTGTGGTGACAAATCCTTTTACAGTGATCCAGGGCCCCCGTTCTTGATCTCCTCCACTGTGTCGATTAGTCCTTTGGAACCGAGTTCTAGAACCCTCTATTGATATTCGCATCATTCATATTTGCAATATCAGATTGCGTGTTTTACCTTCTTGCTTGTGCTCTTCGATTCGCTTGTAGGAAAAGCCTTCTTGGCGAGGTCAATCAAGTTGTGCTTGGTTGATAACCAACGGAGCAGTGGTGTAACGGTTGCAGGGTTCGAATCGTGTCTGATTTGAAGCCGGATCACCAACGTCGAGATCTCCACAAATCGAACTTACCGGCTACCTCTCGGAAGATCGGGCCTGTACTCATCATCGGGGACCTTCGCCTGTGGGAGCCCGAGCCAACCGAACGGGAGGAAGAGCAGTCGCTCCAGATCCAAGCTTTCACCACCAGACTGGAGGGGGCTTGTGGGGGGTATGACCCCAAATACCCACGACAGACCACATGGGCTGCGCCCCCAGGGGCGGCCTAGCCCATAAGACAGCCTTGTGGGGCACGGCGCTACTCGTCGTGTCCTGCAAGACATCAAGAAGATATCTTGAAGATACTACAAGATCTGTTAGGATACGTATGATCCCATGATTCCTGTTATCTATCATTACTTTCTGGTTATCTCTTAGATCTAACCGACTTGTAACCCTGCCCCCTAGACTATATAAGGCAGGTAGGGACCCCCCTCCAAACACACGCAATATCATATGATAGCCAATACAATCCAACAGACCATAGGAGTAGGGTATTACGTCGTGCCGACGGCCTGAACCTGTCTAACTCTTGTGTCTCTGTTGCCTTCTTGTTCTCGATTACACGCATCTCTACCGATCAATCTACCTTCGTGGGATACCGCTCGGAGGACTGCCGATGATATTTTGTCGACAGTTGGCGCGCCAGGTAGGGGTGTGCGTGCTGTTTCTATGTCGAACAAGATGCTACGTTTTGCAGGCTCTTCGTCCCTCCCACAGCCCGACCAGATCTTCACGGTCGGATCGATCTCGTGGATCATCAACACTGATGGAGTTGGAGAGCTCATCGAGCCAGTTAGATCAATACTACGCCGATCACCCCAACACCTATGACTGCAGATCTAATCTCGGAATCACCTCCGGGGTCGCTTTCACCGACAATTCGCCGCCCGCTCCCCCGCTACCCAAGGAGGCAAATCAACAACGATGATCTAATCGCATCCATCTATCAGGTTGGCTAGAAGCTCGGCGATTGCCTCTCCATCGCATCCATCGATTAGGGTGGAGATTGCACAGACTAACTCTCCAGAATTCCAACAGGTCCCTTAAGAAAGGACGAATGGGAAATCCTAACCCGCGCTAGAAATAATGTTCAAAAACTACTACTTCGTCAGTATGCGGCATTGGGAAGGGCTCACCGCTGGCTGGCCGCCATCCGGTGGTGACACGGTCAGAGAGAACGCCCGCCTCCACCATCCTATTGATCTCTGCCTCCCCCATGTTCGACGGCACCCACTCATTGTCACGGCTGGCTCTGGCAGTCGCCTTCTTTGGGTATCCAGCTCCTCTCTTCGGCGCCATCTCTCAGATCTGGTTTGGGATTGGCGGCAGAAGCGTGTGTGAATATGAATCTGGGAGCGCGAGCGCTGAGGAGGAAGATGAAGTGGCAAAGTGGCAAAGGTGGGAGCGTGGGGTGCGGCGGTGCAGTTATAAAGCACTCCCCCACCTTTCGCATTTGAGGGTTTTTGGGAAACCGCTCCACAATTTGCGCCTATCTGAATTCTCTGAAATGGCGTGGTGGGCCATTACCTGGGCTTTCGCGCAACTGCAGCCCATATCGCCCATTTTTCTTTCACCGCAATTTGTTACTGTTCACCGAATATTCGCTAACTTCTCCGCAATCTATTAAGGCTCAGTAACTCCTACAATACAACTATTACTCTGGTTTTTTCTCCACGATTTGTTTTCTCCAAGATTTCCACTTGTGGCTCGAGGACTGCGTCATCAATACGACTTGGTTCCTCACCGCACTTGGGATTTTCTTCCAAAGACTGTTGTTTCTGAGCCTGGCACCACGTGACTATGTCACCTACTATCAGGCTCAGGGACTTAATGGGCACACTTCACCTTGCGGTGAATGTGCTTTTCTCATCTCGGGGCTACACCCGGGGACTGGCTGCCTGCTCGGCTGGTTTTTTGCTTTTCTTCTAGTTTGGACCCTGGCACCACATGACTACGTCACCTACTGTTAGGCTCGGGGACTATGTGGGCACACTTCACCTCGCGATGAGTGTGTTTGCTTTAATCTGGAAGACTCCGCGCCTCCTAAGGTTGAAGAAGATTATCTCCCTTTCTCATGGTCGGACTCTAAGTGGGCACACTTGGTCCACTGCGGGGAAATTTTGATTTTGGACTTGAGCTCCTAAAATCCTTATGGCAAGCCTAACTTGGGATACACTGCTCAGCGATAGTTCACAGCTGCTCGACGACGGTTCACACTGCTCAGCGACGGTTCACAACTACTCGACAACTCATCACGGTGGTCGAACCATGAGTTTGACTACTCGTGTTTGTTCGCACATGCTCGGACAAGCTCAAGACGGCGTTGCACAACGGATACAAGGCACTCGGGGACTAGCTGTGGGGGGTACGACCCCGGATACCCATGGTAGATCACATGGGTGGTGCCCCCAGTGGCGGCCCAGCCCACAAGATGAAGCCTTGTGGGTCACGACGCTACTTGGTGCATCCCGCAAGACACCAGGAAGATATCCTGAAGATACTATGAGATCTATTAGGATACGTATGATCACATGATTCCTGTAATCTATCATTACTTTCTGGTTATCTCCTAGATCTAACTAACTTGTAACCCTGCCACCCGAACTATATAAGGTGGGCAAGGACCCCCTCCAAACACATGCAATATCATATGATAGCCAATACAATCCAACAGACCACAGGAGTAGGGTATTACGTCGTGCCGATGGCCCAAACTTGTCTAACTCTTGTGTCTCTGTTGCCTTCTTGTTCTCGATTACACGCATCTCTGCCGATCAATCTACCTTCATGGGATACCCCTCGAAGGACTGTCGATGATATTCTATTGACAGTTGGCGCGCCAGGTAGGGGTGTGCGTGCTGTTTCCATGTCAAACAAGATGGTATGTTTTGCAGGCTCTTCATCCCTCCCACAGCCTGACCAGATCTTCATGGTCGGATCGATCTCATGGATCATCAACACTGACAGAGTTGGAGAGCTCATCGAGCTGGTGCAGATCAATACTGCGCCAATCACCCAACACCTACGATTGCAGATCTGATCTCAGAACCACCTCCGGGGTCGCTTTCATCGACAATTCGCCGCCCGCTCTCCCGCGACCCAAGGAGGCAAATCAACAACGACGATCTGATCACATTCATCGATCAGGTTGGCTACAAGCTCGTCGATTGCCTCTCCATCATAGAATCAGCTCTGACCAGTTTGGGCCAGCGCCGACCACCCTCCGATTTAGATCTATCGAAGGTGGATCGTGAAACTCCAGGGGTTACGGCCCTAACCTTCGGGCTCACCAGCATCGCCGCCGCCTATCAAGATGCCCTAAGGGGCAAATTCGCCGACCAGGTTGGAGATATCCATCCTCTCACCGACCAGATTGCTGGCCAAATCCCGCCGGCTGTCAACTTGCTACACGTCGACCGATGCCCTAGAGCATCCCTCCAAACCATCCTGGAGGAGAATCCAAACTTCGAGTCCTAGCGCTCTATGAAGACTGTCGCCGAAACCACCGCCGAACAACCTCCTTTCCCTCCCTTCCGTGGAGGCGCAATCTTCAATGTCAGTGTCGACAGCCCCTCGCGGGAAGGAGAAACCAAGGAGGACCGTGCCACCCGCATCAACAGGAACGTCAACCGTGCGTAGCGCTGGGCAAATGAAGCTACCCTTGTGCTAGCCGAGGCTGCTTACAACGATCAGCTCGACTCACACGGAAGGCCACGCCAACTGCAACACAACCTCGATGACAAATTTGTCCGTGTTGACGGCCACGATGTCTACAAGACCCCAAGCACCAGCTTGGCTGTGGCCACCAATGAGCTCGCACGACTCCCGCAGACACCGAAGGTCGCCAAGGTCGTCGCCATGCTTAAGGCGGCGCACTGGAAGGTCAACGAGATCCGTCAGGACCAGAGACCATCCTACTCGACGAGCTTGATTCACCGATCAGCCATGCCAAGACCATCCTAAGTCATTTCGCTGACCAACACTGCGATGATGGACAACCTCTCTAGGGGAGACCCAGGGGCAACCACGTTGACCACCCTCGCCAACACGACCAGGAAGTCGACCAGGATGTCCAAGCACACCTCAACAATCTCCGAGATGCACGACGATGTATCGACGAGCGCCATTTTTCTCTCCATGAAGAAGAAGTACGTCGCTGTCAAGAGTATGAGCAAGAGTTCGGTAATCCAGACTCAGCCCTCTAGCCACTCAACGTCGGCAACACCGCAGATCACGACAATGATGATCCTAAAGGGCCCCGAGCATTCACAAGGGCACTCTGGACACTCCAGTGGCCCCGTGGTTTCAAAATCACTGGGGTCGAGCCCTACGAAGGACGGATGAACCCCACACAGTGGCTACAAGCTTATGCCACTACTGTGCGCGCCGCCAGGGCAGATACCAGCATCATGGCGAACTATCTTCCCATCATGCTCACGCCAACTGCGATGAACTGGTTTACAAGCCTCGCCCTGGACTCCATCGGATCCTAGGAAGAACTGAAGAAAGTCTTCACCGACAACTACATGGTTACGTGTACTCGATCGGGCACCAAGCATGATCTGAACCGCATCTACCAAAAGCCGTCTGAGCTCCTCCGTAGCTACATCAGATGCTTTTCTAAGATGAGGAATTCTATTCCCAACATCACGGAAGCTGAGGTCATCACCGCCTTCGTTTGAGGAATCCATCACCATGACCTCCGCTCCAAATTCAATCGCAAGCCGCCTAAGGGGATTAGCGAGATGATTACAACCGCCGATTAGTACGCCGATGCCGAAGAGACCGAAGTATGCTTCAATGTGGATGCGGGCACTCATTGCCCAACTCACCGTAGTGACGAGCGACCCAACGACCAACACCACAGCGACCGCCGCTATGACGACCACAGTCACCATCGGGACAGTGGCCGTGATCGGCCAGAAGGGTCCAAATCTGGTCAATATCGCCACCGCTGACTAGACCACATCATCGCTGCCATTGACGAACCTCGTGCCAAGCGCAACTATGATGACCAGTACAAAAAGATCCTCGAAGGCCCATGCCCTCTCCACAAAAATAGCAAGCATAAGATGAAGGACTGCCTCGGCTAGGCTAAAGAATTCCAGGCTAAAAACCTAGATGATGACAACAACGATGGAGCCAGAGGACACCGACCAACTGGGGGCGACAACAACGCCTTCTAGGATCATGATAAAGTGGTCGCCACCATCTTCGGGGGCCTTGTCGCTGCCGAGAGCTGAAGAGATCGAAAGCTCACCGCCGATCAGGTGCTCGCTGTCAATGCGGAAAACGCCATCGCCAACCCCAGCTATCGCCCCTGGTCTGAGGTCCCCATCACCTTCAGTTGGGCTGACCAGTGGGCGGACATCCTTTACATAGGGCATTTCCCCCTTGTCCTTGATGCAACTGTCTAGAAAGTGTTTCTCAGAAAAGTGTTCGTCGATGGTGGGAGCGTCCTGAACCTCCTCTTTGCCAGAGCCCTAAAGGAGCTGGGGCTTGGGATAGGAGATCTCACACCATTCGACTCCTCCTTCTGGGGTGTGGTACCTGGAAGGGCATCTGAACCGCTTGGTGAGATCACCCTCCCAGTATAGTTCACCACGGCTAGCAACTACCGCGTCGAGCACATCAACTTCTATGTCACAGACTTCAACACCGCCTACCACGCCATACTTGGTCGGCCAGCTCTGGCCAAGTTCATGGCCATACCACACTACGCCTATCTGGTGCTGAAGATGCCTTCGCCTATAGGAGTTCTGGCCCTGCGGGCCAACCTCTCCATCACCTACGCCTGCGAGATAGAGAGTCTCGCCCTCGCCAAAGCCACTGACCTCTCCATTTAGATGGCTAGCATGGCCACTGACGCCAAGACGGTGCCCGCCGATGACATGGAGATCCCAGCGCTGGAGCCTCCTCGCGCCTCCTCCATGTCCAAGGAAACAAAGGAGGTCAGCCTCGGCCTCGACGACCCCTCCAAGACCGTGAAGATTGGGGCTCACCTCAACCCTAAATAGGAAAGCGCACTCGTCTCCTTCCTACGTGCCAACGCCGATGTGTCTGCTTGGAAACCTACAGACATGCCGAGGGTACCACGAGAGAAGATTGAGCACTCCTTGAATGTCTCGTCGACCGCCAAACCGATCAAGCAGAAACTCCAATGATTCACGCCAGACAAGAAGGAGGCGATTAGGATAGAAATAAAATGGCTCCTAGCTGCTGGATTTATTAAAGAAGTGTATCATCCTGAGTGGTTAGCAAACCCTGTTCTCGTTCAAAAAAAAAAGAATAATGAATGGAGAATATGCGTTGATTACACTAATCTTAACAAACACTACCCTAAAGACCCCTTCGATCTGCCTTGGATAGACGAGGTTGTAGACTCCACCGCCGGCTACGAACTGCTCTCCTTCCTCGACTGTTACTCCGGCTATCACCAGATATCCCTGAAACAAGATGACCAGATCAAGACGTCATTCATCACGCCTTTTGGTGCTTATTGCTATGCCACCATGTCCTTCGGACTCAAGAACACCGGGGCAACCAACCAAAGGGCTATCCAGATGTGCCTTGATCAACAGATCGGCCACAACGTCAAAGCATACATCGACGATGTGGTCGTCAAGTCCAAGACCACCGATAATCTCATCACCGACCTCGAAGAAACTTTCGCCAACCTAAAAAGATACAGATGGAAGTTGAACCCTTCAAAGTGCATCTTTTAGTTCCATACGACATACTCCTAGGCTACATCATCAGTGCCCGTGGCATCAAGCCCAACCCCGACAAGGTCTCCGCCATCACCAACATGAAACGACCAACTTGCGTAAAGGACATACAGAAGCTTACAGGCTGCATGGCTGCTCTCAGCCTCTTTATATCACGCCTCGGTGAAAGGTCCTAATGGCTAGAGGGGGAGGGTGAATAGCCTATTAAAAATTTCTACAACAACACTTAACAAACCGGTTAGACAATTATGAGGCAAAGCAAGTGTTGCACTAGCCTACTAAAAATGCAAGCCACCTACCACAATTCTAGTTTCTATCCACACAATGGCTATGGCACTACACTAAGTTAGTGTGCTCTCAAAAGCTAACTAAAGAGTCACACTAACCAAACTAACAAGCTCTCACAATTAGCTACACTAAAGAGCTTGACAACTAGTTTGTGGCAATGTAAAGAGAGAGAGCAAGATAGTTATACCGCTGTGTCGAGAAGCGAACCAATCAATCACAAGGATGAATACCAATGAATACCAATCACCTCGGAATCAAATGATGAACACAATGATTTTTTACCGAGGTTCACTTGCTTGCCGACAAGCTACTCCTCGTTGTGGCGATTCACTCACTTGGAGGTTCACGCGCTAATTTGCATCACACGCCAAATCCTCAATAGGGTGCCACACAACCAACACAAGATGAGGATCACACAAGCCACGAGCAATCCACTAGAGTACCTTTTGTCTCTCCGGCGGGAAAATGTCAAGAACCCCTCACAATCACCTCGATCGGAGCCGGAGACAATTACCAACCTCCGCTCGACGATCCTCGCTGCTCCAAGCCATCTAGGTGGCGGCAACCACCAAGAGTAACAAGCGAATCCCACAGCAAAACATGAACACCAAGTGTCTCTAGATGCAAACACTCAAGCAATGCACTTGGATTCACTCCCAGTCTCACAAAGATGATGAATCAATGATGGAGATGAGTGGGAGGGCTTTGGCTAAGCTCACAAGGTTGCTATGCCAATGCAAATGGCCAAGAGAGCGAGCTTGAACTGGCCATGGGGCTTAAATAGAAGCCCCCACGAAATAGAGCCGTTGTGCCCCTTCACTAGGCACAACACGGGGTGACCGGACGCTTCGGTCATATTGACCGGACGCTGGACCTCAGTGTCTGGTCACGCGATGCGTACCATGTGTCCCCTCTCTTCAAATGTTGATCGCCCGATCCCAACGGTCAAGTGATGACCGGATGCAGCTGCTCAAAGTGACCGAACGCTGAGCCCCAGTGTCCGGTCATTTCCAGTAAGCATCCAAAGATGACTTTTCACGACCGGACGCGTCCGGTCATGCTCGACCGGACTCACCCAGCGTCCAGCCAGTCACCTTCATCGCTGTGTATTGCCACATCAGTAGGACCGGATGCACCCCATCAGTGTCCGGTCACTTTGTGACCCAGCATCCAGTCGAAGACCGACACCAGCGTCTTCGCTGTTACTACTGACCGGACGCACCGGTCCTTCCGAGACCAGCATCCGGTCACTGCGTGACCATCGTGACTAACTCCTTTTCAACTCTATCTTCTTCACCCTTGCTCAAATGTGCCAACAACCTAGTGTATCACCTTGTGCACATGTGTTAGCATATTTTCACAAACATTTTCAAGGGTGTTAGCACTCCACTAGATCCTAAATGCATATGCAATGAGTTAGAGCATCTAGTGGCACTTTGACAACCGCATTTCGATACGAGTTTCACCCCTCTTAATAGTACGGCTATCGAACCTAAATGTGATCACACTCTCTAAGTGTCTTGATCACCAAAACAAAATAGCTCCTACAATTTATACCTTTGCCTTGAGCCTTTTGTTTTTCTCCTTCTTCTTTTCAAGTCCGAGCACTTGATCATCACCATGGCATCACCATCATCATGTTATGATCTTCATTTGCTTCACCACTTGGAATGTGCTACCTATCTCATGATCACTTGATAAACTAGGTTAGCACTTAGGGTTTCATCAATTCACCAAAACCAAACTAGAGCTTTCACTTGGTGAAAAGGGACTACCATTCTTCAAACTCCTCAAGGCCTCAGATCGCTTCTCTTGGTTGGATGAGGCAGACACAGCTTTCGAGCAGCTCAAGTTGTTTCTAACAAAGCCTCCGATCATGACGGCACCTCAACTAGACGAAACTCTACTGATCTACATCGCCGCCACTTCTCGCATCATTGGCACAGCTATCATCATCGAACGCGAGGAGGCCGGGCACGCTTATAAGGTGCAACATCCGGTATACTTCATCAGCGAGGTCCTTAATGAGCCCAAAACTCGTTATCCTCAAGTTCAGAAACTGCTATACGCTATTCTAATCACGTCACGTAAGCTCCGCCATTACTTCAAGTATTACAAGATCACCGTGGTCACCGAGTTCCCTCTGGGGGACATTCTCCACAACAAAGAGGCTAACGGCTGCATTATCAAGTGGGCTGTTGAGCTTGGCACTTACTCCATCGAATTCAGAAGCAGGCCTACCATCAAGTCATAGGCGCTCACTGACTTTGTCGCTGAGTGGACTGAGATCTAAGAGCCCATCCCCGCTACTTGCCCTGAGCATTGGGTGATGTACTTCGACGTTGCCCTTAACATCAACGGTGCCGGTGCTGGTATTTTATTCATTACGCCAACCAAAGACAAGCTCTGATACATTCTCTGAATATATTTTCTAGCCTCCAACAACACCGCCAAATACAATGCATGTCTCCACGGACTCCATATAGCCATCGAGCTCGACGTCAACCGCCTCATGGTATACGGAGATTCCGCACTGGTCATCAACCAGCTCAACAAAGACTGGTTCTGCTCCAGTGAGAAGATGGACGCATATTGCATCAAAATCAGGAAACTCGAAGGGAAGTTCTACGGTATCGAGTACCACCACGTGGTATGAGATCAAAATCAGCTCGTCGACCACCTATTTAAGATAGGCTCTTCTCGCACCACGATTCCACCGGGGGTCTTCGTTCAAGATCTCTTTACGTTGTCTATAAAGGAAGAGAAGAAAGTTCAAGAGATTCCCCCCGCCAAGCTGTTGGTACTTACAGTACCTTCACCGGCCGCCGACTGAAGGGAATAGTTCATCAAGTACCTCACCAGCGCCGACGTACCCGCCGACAAGACTGAATCTGAATGCCTAATCCATCGAAGCAAGCATTACGTGCTGGTAGATGGGAACTTGATGAGGAAAAGTGCCAAGGAAGGGATACTGTAGAAATGCATCACCCAAGAAGAGGAAGTGAAACTGCTTCTCAAAATTCACTCTGGTTCCTACGGCAACCACGTGACCTCAAGAAACCTAGTCGGCAAAGCTTTTCGGCTAGTTTTTACGGGCCCACGACCATCACCATTGCAGAAGACCTCGTCCGATGTTGTGAAGGATGCCAATTTTTCACCAAGCAAATACACCTGCCGGCACAAGAACTACATACCATCCCAGCTTCCTAGCGTTTTGCATGCTAGGAACTAGACATGATCGGGCCTTTTAAGCCAGCGCCAGGTGGTTTCTGATATGTGTATGTTGCCATTGACAAGTTCTCCAAGTGGATCAAATACAAACCGCTTGTTTCGGCTACTGCAAAGAAGGCATTCGAGCACTTCAAAGATACCATCCACAGATTCATTCTCCTGAACAGCATTATCACCAACCTCGAAACTACATTCACTGGTCATCATTTTTGGGACTTCTGCGAAGACCGATGCATCTCCATCAAATACGTCTCTGTTGCCCACCCTAGAGCCAACGGCCAGGTCGAACGGACGAATGGCATGATCCTTGATGCCCTAAAAAAGAGGCTATATCAGAAAGAGGAAAAGCATCCAGGCAGATGGCTCAAAGAGCTCCTAGCTATGGTCTGGGGACTGCTCACTCAAGCTAGTCGCAGCACCGGTGTATCTCCGTACTTTTTGGTCTACGGCTCTGAGGCCATACTTCCAGCGAACATTGCCTTCCAAGCACCTAGGGTGGAACATTACGATGAAGAGCAAGCTGTAGCTGTTCGAACAGAGGACATCGAAAGGGCTGAAGAAGAACACCTGATCACCTGCATCCACACAGCCAAAGACCTAGAAGGCTTGCGAAGATATTAGAACCGCAACATCAAAGGTCATTCATTTGCTATCGGTGACCTCGTTCTCTGCAAAAAACAGAAAACCAAAGGGATGCACACGCTCTCCTCCCCCTGGGAAGGGCCTTACGTGGTCAAAGAGGTTACCTGACCAGGGTCTTACCGGTTATGCGACTTGGACGGAATCGACATCCCCAACTCATGGCATATCGAACACCTTATACGTTTCTATCCTTGAAACGCTTCAGATATGTATTCTCTACTCCATAATGAATGAAGTTTTGGTCACCATAATTTATCTCCATTATTTCTCCATTATGATTAAATCTCCATTTGTAGTCGCCAGCTCTAAGCTACTCCTTAACAAACTCCAATATGTGATCTCCATAAACGCTTCGCCATGTTTCTCCATATCTCCAAGATATTTCACTAACCGCTGAGCAGCACACATTTCGCTCTATGTTCTTTGGAGATAACCCAGTCTCTGATCTCTCCCTACACGTGCTATGGGCTCCGCGCTCTGCGTTATGGGTGGTCGGCTGCGCTTCCTTGGTCACGTCTGTTCCTCCTACACGTGCATGGGCTCCGTGCTCGACGTTATGGAATATGGGGTAGCCAAGGCCAAGAGCTCAGTAACGAACTAACTACTCAGACGCTACTTATACTACATATAATCGTGTTAGGGTTGACAATACAATGATTTTTCACCGAAATACTGGCAAACTACATAAACATGCACATGTCACTTTACAACATTTATACACATACATAAATGTTTATCTATGCCCTCACGCGTTTTAACTATCTTCTCCAGCCGTTATAGATTATTCTCCGAGCAGGTCATTGGGCTTGGCCATCGCCGTCCATCTCGTCGAACAGGTTGACGTCGTTGGCCTATTTCTTCGCCGTGTCCTCCACCTCATCTTCTAGCTGCTGATGCTCCGTCGCACCCGTCCCTCTAGCGAATCCGACCCCTATTGCTTGAAGGTCAATGATAGGGTAGTGGGATCGGACCACCGCTAGGGCGTGTGTAATGGCAGTGATGGTGGCATCGCGGTTGAAGCTTTTGAAGTTCTCCCACGCCGCCTTGCACCTATCGATGATGGTGTCCGGGCGCGGCAGCCTGTCATTAGGCTGAGGAGCCACCTCCATGTCGATGCAGTCGAGCACCGACTTGACTCCGGCAACTAAGGCGTCGAGCTTGCTCCTCTGGGTTCTAGCCTCCTGCTCCAGCACATTGAACTACGCCTTGGTCCTCCGACGGTAGTCTACATACATCACAAGGATCTGCCAGACAAAAGAAATCACTCCTACAACAACTCCGACCATGAACTACTCACCTTTTAGCTCCTTAGCTAGCTTCTCCACCCGCCCTAACGCCTTCTACTTCTCCTCTTGGAGTTGCCCGATAGATTGGCGCAACTGGTTGAGCTTCGCATCTTGCTCTACAAGCATAACGGTCGTCAACAACAATAAGACTTTAGCAATGCAAAGCAAATTTGCCGATCCGCCATACCTTTTCTCTGCTTGGAGACATTTCTCAGCTGCTCGGATTTGCGATCCAGTTGCTCGAAAACACTCATCAGCTGCTCGAAGACGGTGGCCAGCTACTCAGACCTGCCCCGCAACTACTCGGATAGAGCCCCCTTTTGGTATTCTAGATCCCACGTGTTGGACTTGGCAAGATCCCGCTCGCGCTGGGCCCTCTGGACGTTTTTCTCCATAAGCTTCATTGCCTCCTTCAGCTTTGCGTTCTCCTCGGCGAGGGGCTCCATGCTCTTGATCAGCTATCGCCGTTGTTTGGCAGTTCTAGCTATGCCCTACAAAAGCACCAGGATTACGAAGAACTCCAATCTCCAACGTCAAAGATGAACATTGATGACGCAATGCTAACCTTGATCTACTTCATCGCCATCGAAAGGGTGGACTGCAGCCTCCTGAGCTCCCAGGTGGTGTCCTCCTCCTCAATGACCACCAATTCATCGCCCCGCTTGCGGAAGATTCGGATGGCTTGAGGTCGTGATTCCTCACGCTCAATCTCTTCCACCTCATCCTCCTCCTCCATAGCTGGTGGTGCCACCTGGGGGCTCGATGGCCGCACAGCGCGGCCAACCACGCCCTTCGATGTCTCCGGGAGAGCTACCTGCTCCTTTTGTTCCACAGGTTCCTCCACCCCTGACTCCGGCATGGCATCGGCAACTCTAGCATCTGCCTCCAAAGACTCGGTGGCTCTAGCCGTTGCCCCGGGCACTGCCGCTGGCTCGTCCAACGTCGATGCCAACCATTCTCTGCTGCCAAGTTCATCAGCAGCGGTGGTTGACTCCTCCGTAGGCCACCGAGCACCCAGGGACTCAAGGACGGGGTTTGCCGGCATTGCTTCCATGCCAGGACCAGCCCCCAGCTACTCGTCGGTCTAGACGAACGGATTCAAATCCTCAGTACGCCTCGCTCTGCATCAGATTAGCTTGTCAATCGCCAAAAGAGATAAAGATACGACAGCAAAATAAGTCCAAGGCAGGGATACTTATGTGTCGTCCTCCTAGTACACTTTTCTGAATCGGCGCTGCCTACCAGAGCCCCTAGGCGTGGCCTTGGGGTCGACTCACGTGCCCTGGGGTGGAGGTCTCACGGCTTTCGCCGTCGACCTCTCTTCTGCTTGTTGCTCGGGGACTCCCATCGCCTGCTGCTCAGGGACTCCCTTCGCCTGCTGCTCAGGGACTTCCTCCCCTCTCTTCGATTGTACCTCCGCATGTGTGTTGCGCGGAGGCACTTTAGTGCTCGAAGGGGTAGCTACTGGAGCCCCGTCGTCATTTGATCACTCGGACATCGCCGCACTCTGCGTCCGAGTGGTCTGGTCACCGCCAAGCCAGATGCCGCCCAACTTGCAGGGAGCAGCACCCACTGTATTCCTCTTCTTTTAGGTCAGCTCATCTGTTGCTGCCCTCTTCCCCCAGACTTTCTCTGAAACCGGGGTGAGACTCTCCGTCCAACCAGCGTCCGTGCCTCTGGACTCTGACGAGGTGCTGACAGCACCTTCCTCATGCTGAGTTGTTGGCCGGGAGTCCACTGCCTTCGGCCAATCACTCCTCGGCACGCCCCCGAAGTATGTTGCTCGTTCCTACGAATGGATCTTTCCACAAGTGAATTAGTTCACTGCTCGACAACGGCATAGGATAGAATGGATCAGGAACAAGCAACTAAGATGTTTACCTGAGGAGGTGGGTTCGTGCAGTTAAAGGCTCTCGTCTGCCCTGACACGCTGAATGAGGCATTTAGAGCGAATAGCCCCATGGCCCGCTCTAGCACATCGTCCTTTGACAGCCTCTCCGTCCTCTCTCGGGTGCCGTCAGTGTCCCCCTTGAAGTCAAAGCCCGTGTGGGCCCTCTTCTTGCAGGGCTGGACGCGGCGCACTATGAAGCTCACTGCCACCAATCTGCCGTTCATCTTCATGCCCTTTATTCGGCCGAGGAGCTCCCTCACATGCTCCATGTCAGCACTACTCGGCTTCTCCGATCAGCTCCTCTGGTTCTCTGGAATGTGGTCGACGTCGCAGCGGATGGCGGGATGCCTTCGCTTCATGTAGAACCACCTGGCGTTCCACCCCTTTAGCGAGGTGTTTAGCGGTACAATGATGTACTCACCGCCATTCTGTCGTGGAGTTGAAGATAAACGCCGCCGACCACTTTGGATCTGCCGCCACCCTTCTTCTTCAGCTAGAACAGATGACGGAAGAGGTTAAAGTGGGGAAGAACTCTGAGATATGCCTCACAGAAGTGGATAAAAATTAAGATGTGCAAGATAGTGTTTGGGTGGAGATTGCATAGACTAACTCTCCAGAATTCCAATAGGTCCCTCAAGAAAGAATGAACGGGAAATCCTAATCTGCGCTAGAAATAATCTTCAGAAACTACTACTTCATCAGTACGCGGCATCGGGAAGGGCTCACCCCTGGCTGGCCGCTACCCAGCGGTGACACGGTCAGAGAGAACGCCCGCCTCCACCATCCTGTTGATCTCGCCTCCCCCATGTTTGAGGGCACCCACTCATTGTCACGACTAGCTCTAGCGGTCACCTTCTTCGGGTTTCCAGCTCCCCTCTTCGGCACCATGTCTGAGATATGGTTTGGGATTGGTGGTAGAAGCGCGTGTGAATATGAATCTGGGAGCGCGAGGGCTAAGGAGGAAGATGAAGTGGCAAAGTGGCAAAGGTGGGAGCGTGGGGTGCGGCGGCGTAGTTATAAAGCACTCCCCCACCTTTCACATTTGAGGGTTTTTGGGAAACCGCTCCACGATTTGCGCCTCTCCTAATTCTCCGAAACGGTGTGGTGGGCCATTACCTGGGCTTTCGCGCAACTGCAGCCCGTATCGCCCATTTTTCGCCGCAATTTGTTACTGTTCACTGAATATTCGCTGACTTCTCCATAATCCATTAAGGCTCAGTAACTCCTACAGTACAGCCGTTACTCCAGTTTTTTCTCCACGATTTGTTTTCTCCAAGATTTCCACTTGTGGCTCAGGGACTGCATCATCAATACGACTTGGTTCCTCACCGCACTTGGGATTTTCTTCTAAAGACTGTTGTTTCCGAGCCTAGCACCATGTGACTACGTCACCTACTATCAAGCTCGAGGACTAAGTGGGCACACTTCACCTTGCGGTGAATGTGCTTTTCTCATCTCGGGGCTACGCTCGGGGACTGGCTGCCTGCTCGGCTGGTTTTCTACTTTTCTTCTAGTTTGTACCCTGGCACCACGTGACTACGTCACCTACTGTCAGGCTCAGGGACTAAGTGGGCACACTTCACCTCACGGTGAGTGTGTTTGCTTTAATCTAGAAGACTCCGCGCCTCCTAAGGTTGAAGAAGATTATATCCCTTTCTCGTGGTCAGACTCTAAGTGGGCACACTTGGTCCACTACGAGGAAATTTTTGATTTTGGACTTGAGCTCCTTACATCCTTATGGCAAGCCTAACTTGGGATACACTACTCAGCGATGGTTCATAGCTGCTCGGCGATGGTTCACACTGCTCGGTGATGGTTCACAGTTGCTTGGCGATGGTTCAAAACTACTCGGCAACTCATCACGGTGGTCGGATCATGAGTTTGACTGCTCAGCTTTGTTCACACCTGCTTGGACAAGCTCAAGATGGCCTTGCACAATAGATACAAGGCGCTCGGGGACTAGCCATGGGGGGTACGACCCCGGATACCCATGGAAGACCACATGGGCTGTGCCCCCAGGGGTGGCCTAGCCCACAAGATGAAGCCTTACGGGGCACGGTGCTACTCGGCGCGTCTCGCAAGACACCAGGAAGATATCATAAAGATACTACGAGATCTGTTAGGATACGTATGATCACATGATTCCTGTAATCCATCATTACTTTCCGGTTATCTCCAAGATCCCCACGCCATAATCACGGATGTCGCCAAGGTCACGCCCCTACAACCGAGCGACAATGGTGGTGTCTAGGAGGAGGTGGCGGTGGAGGCACTCTGTTAGTGGAGGGAGTCACGAAGACGCGGGGCTAACGATGACTCGGGGAGTAGCTATTACTCTGACGCGGCAAGGCGATACCGTCATCATGGGAGAAACCCGAGGAATTGACCCGAGCCGATTGCCATGCACGCTAGGTGATCCCCGATTCGGATACCAAATTCGGTTGGCCCCGACGCCCCACAGGTTTCATGCTCCGAACATTGAGAAATACGACGGTGAGACAGACCTGAAGATTTGGCTGGTAAACTACCAACTCACCTTGAAAGTGGCCTCCACACCGGACACATTTTTCATGATTTAGTATCTTTCGATGTACCTCACTGACTTCGCCAGGAGCTGGCTAAACAACCTTCGGGAAGGCACGATCAAGCGATGGGCGTACCTCGAGAAGGCGTTCTGTAACCACTTTGAGGGGGCTTACACTAAGTCTGGCACCTCACGGGACCTCCTGGGATGCAAACGCAAGACCGGCGAGAGTCTCCGTGGTTACATAAAGCGCTTCACTCAACGCAAGGATGAACTCGAGGACGTCCCCGACACGAGTATCGTCACCGCCTTCACCGCTAGTGTCGACAGCAAACCCCTTATTTAGGATATTGGGCCAAGGAAGAACATCAGTCTCTAGGACATGTTTGCCTTAGCCCACGAGCACGTCGACGGCGAAGATTGCTTTAATGCTAGTAACAACAAATACAAATCACGACTCACCGATGACATAGACCGATCCTCACCAACAAAGAGGGATCATAAGTGTAGAGGTGAGCTCATGGCCAATGCCGAGAAATAGGAAGGCAACAACCCCAAACAAAGCCATGGGAGCCATGCAAAATTTGGACGAGATCATGAACTAGACATGTCAAAACCATGGCTTCTGGTGAACCACACAGCTA
Organism: Miscanthus lutarioriparius; assembly: GCA_904845875.1. Taxonomy (NCBI): domain Eukaryota; kingdom Viridiplantae; phylum Streptophyta; class Magnoliopsida; order Poales; family Poaceae; genus Miscanthus; species Miscanthus lutarioriparius. Next base: position 188,152 of record CAJGYO010000124.1, read on the forward strand.
GGGGGCGCCACACTTACAAATGTGAGATCATCGATGCCGACAAGGACAGGTCAAAGGGTGGCCGCCCAAAAAAGGGAAAGATGGTGCCAAGGAAGATGGCAAAGATGGCTACCCGATATCGAGGGCATCATGATCTTCTTCGGGGCCCATAGGCCTCACGAGGACCGCCGTCTCGAAAAGGTAACCCGATGCCTCATCTTTGCCACCGCAAGACATTGGTTCCTATTTATCTAAGATGGTTGAGCGCCCATCACCTTCAATAGGGATGACCACCACGATCATGTTATTGAGGCGGTTGATTCCCTCTAGTGGTCAACACGATCGTTGGAGGCATAAAAATGACCAAAGTCCTTATTGGCCGGAGGAAGTGGCATAAACATCCTTTACAAGGGTGCATTCAAGAGCTAAACATTGAGAC